>JAREIK010001021.1:241933-316117 GCA_029783825.1 Sapria himalayana | reverse complement strand
AAGAGGAGGGAGGAAGAAGCGGAAGAATAAGAGGAAAAAGAAAAAGAAGAAAGAAAAGATGAGGAAGAAGAACAAAAAGAAGAAGTAGAAGATGATGATGATGAAGAGGAGGAAGAAAAAGAATGAGATAAAAAAAGTTGAATAAGATGAAGAGGAAGACGTAGAAGAGGAAGAATAAGAAGATAGAATAGGAAGAGGAAGAAGAAGAAGAAGAAGAGGAAAAAGAAGAAGAAGAAGAAGAAGTGGAAGAAGAAGAATAGGTAGATGAAGAATAAAAAGAAGACAAAGAAGAAGCAGAAGAAGAAAAAGAAACAGAGGAGGAAGAAGAAGAAGAAGAAGAGGAAGAAGAAGAGGAATAAGAAGAAGATGATGATGATGAGGAAAAAGAAAAAGAGGAAGAAGAATAGGAAAAAGAAAAAGAGGAAGAAGAAGAAGATGAAGTATAAGAGGAAGTAGAAGATGAGAAAGAAGAAGAATAAGAAAAAAAAGATGAAAAAGTAGAAGAGGAAGAGGAGGAAGAAGAAGCGGAAGAATAAGAGGAAAAAGAAGAAGAAGAAAGAAAAGATGAGGAAGAAGAACAAAAAGAAGAAGTAGAAGATGATGATGATGAAGAGGAGGAAGAAAAAGAATGAGATAAAAAAAGTTGAATAAGATGAAGAAGAAGACGTAGAAGAGGAAGAATAAGAAGATAGAATAGGAAGAGGAAGAAGAAGAAGAAGAAGAAGAGGAAAAAGAAGAAGAAGAAGAAGAAGAAGTGGAAGAAGAAGAATAGGTAGATAAAGAATAAAAAGAAGACAAAGAAGAAGCATGAGAAGAAAAAGAAACAGAGGAGGAAGAAAAAGAATAAGAGGAAGAAGAAGAGGAATAAGAAGAAGATGATGATGAGGAAAAAGAAAAAGAGGAAGAAGAATAGGAAAAAGAAAAAGAGGAAGAAGAAGATGATGAAGTATGTGAGGAAGTAGAAGATGAGGAGGAAGAAGAAAAAGAAGAAAAAGAAGAAGATGAAGAAGAAGAAGAAGAAAAAGATGAAAAAGTAGAAGAGGAAGAAGAAGAAGAGGAAGAAGAAGAAGAAGAAGTAGAAGAAGAGAAAAATAAGAAGAGGAATAGGGAGAAGAGAAAAAAGAAGACGAAGAAGAAGATATTGAAGAAGAAGAAGAGGAAGAAGAAGAAGAAGAAGAAGAAGTCGCAATTTTGAAGACAATGGATTTCTTAGTTAATAAGAAATCAATTTTGGATTTTGTTAAGATGACCGCGCCTCCTTCGTCTTCCTCTGACACTCAAGAAAAAAAATATATCGAGGAACCCTCGATATTTTTTTCTGCCGAAGACCTTCGAATGCTCTCTGAACCTCACAAACACACACTTGTGGGTAAATTCTCGCATGGTAGACCTCGTATTGATGATATTCGCTCCTTCTTTGAAGCATTGAAGCTCAAAGCTTTGATTAAAATCGGGCTTATAGAAGATAAACACGTGCTGATACAACTACATTCCGAAGAGGATTTCCATCGTCTATGGTTGAAAGGCGTCTGGTATATCATGGGTTATCCCATGAGAATGTTCAGATGGACCCCTAACTTCACGACGAAGGAAGAATCCTCCTTGGCCCCGGTATGGCTGCTGTTTCCCATGCTTCCGATTCATCTATTTGATAAGTATGCTTTATACCGTATTGCTTGTTTGCTTGGCTCTCCTCTTCTTCTTGATGGTGCTACTGCAACACTCTCTAGACCGAGTGTTGCACGTGTTTGTGCTGAGCTGGACTTACAGAAACCATTACCCAATCATATCTGGATTGGAACTATAGATGGAGGGGGATTTTGGCAACAAATTATTTCAGAATACCTCCCTCCATTCTGCTCTTGCTGCAAAAAGATGGGTCATGGTTTAGAAGCCTGTTTAGTGAACAAGAAAAGAACAAATGATAAGCTAAAACAAGAGGAAAGAAAAATGGCAGTAGGTAGAAGAGGAGATTTGATTAGATATCAAATAAAACCACAGAATACACACACTGCTCAACTAGAAATTCAGAATGGTAAGGTAGAAGAACTAAAATTAATTGAATATAACAAACCGAATATAGAAGATGAAAGGGCAGAAATAGAAGAGAGTAAGAGGAGGGAGTTGATTAGAAAAATTTCAGAATTAAGTAAAGAACTAGAGTTCAAATGAAAACTAAATTCCAAAAAAATAAAAGTTGGGCTGTTCTTGCTGAAGAGGACTCGGAGGAAGAATTTGAAATAAAAAGTTTGACCTCCCTCTATACGGATGTGGAGGAAAATGAGCTAAAGCAAAGAACAACTAAAGATGATATAAATATAGAAAATTCTAAAACAAAACAAAAAATGGGAAATAAGGATTGGGCAATTGAAGAGTTAAAAATAATGGCTATCCAAGTAAATAGAGAATGGAAAGTGGAGAAAGGAGGAGAATTAAGCTCACTTAGAAAACCAAGGAACATGAAAAAACACTTAAATAAAATATATGAGACCAAATGCACTACTAGAGCGCAAGCTAAATCCATAAAGAATGTATAATTATATTTATTGGAATATAAGGGGAATTGCAAACTCCCCTTCAAGGAATAGATTGAAAAAAACTAATATACATGCATAAAATTAATCTTGTTTAATAGCTGAACCGATGGTGGAAAAAACTCAACTAGAATACTATAAAACTATTTTAGGATTTAATCATGGTTACTCTAATAATAACGGTAAAATCTGGATATTGTGGAAAAATAATTTATTCATAAAAATATTAAAAGATACTAATCAATTAATAAACCTGAGTCTAAGTCAAAATGAAAATGAAATAATAACGATAGTTTATGCCAAAAATAAAAAAGAGGAGAGAAAAGAATTATGGGAGGAAATGAGAAAAACTGCCTTGGAAAATAAGCCCTGGATAATAGGTGGAGACTTCAATATGATTAGAAACTTTAATGAAAAGAAGGGTGGTAGATCACCAAATAAGTGAGGGATGGCTGAATTTAATGACACAATAAATAATACTAATCTAATAGAAGCCAAATTTAATGTCTCATCTTTCACATGGTGCAATAACTGGAAAAAGAAGGGCACAATATGGGCTAGATTAGACAGGGTCTTATTTAACCTTAAATGGTTAGAACAGTTTGGTTCTACAGAGGTTAATCATTTAAATAGAACCTACTCTGATCACAGTCCATTATTGATTTCTGTTAAAAGAATAATTTACACAGGAGGCTCCTTTAAATTTCAAAATTCTTGGTGTTTACATCATGAATTCTTGAATAAGATAAAGGACTCCTGGAATCTTGAGGTTTCAGGAAATTCGATTCAAATTCTAAATAATAAATTGGGTAGATTAAAGGTTGAATTAAAAAAAATGGAATAATGAAACATTTGGAAATATAATTAAAAATATAAAAGATGCAGAAGAGTTAGTACTAAAAAGTGAATTAGAATTTGAAATAGACCAAAGTATAATCAATAGAAGAACTCTTAGCAAGGCACAAGCGGAATTAAAATAAAAACTGTTAATGGAGGAAGCTTTCTGGAAACAAAAAGCGAAAATTAAATGGTTGAAAGAAGGTGATAAAAATACAAAATTTTTTCAAAAAGTGGCTAAACTAAAATATCAAAAACATAGAATTAGGGGAATAAAAAACAATGAAAATGTATGGCTTGAAAAAGACTTAGATATACAAAATTACTTTACAAAGTTTTTTGAGAATCACTTAGGTGGAATAAGAGAGCTAAAAGGTAACACACTTATACAAAACATTGAGAATAAAATTTTTTCAGATGATAATAATATGCTAACAAAATTCCCTGAAGAAGAAGAAATTAGAAATGCAATTTTTAGTATGAATAAAGACAGTGCAGCTGGTCCAGATGGTTGGAACAATTGCTTCTTTCAGGTTTGCTGGGAAATAATAAAAAAAGATTTAGAAAAAGCCATAAATAGTATATTCTGTGGAGCTGATATAGGTAAGAAATGGGGTAGTTTTCATTTAATTCTCATTCCGAAAGTGGAAAATCCACAGAAAGGAGAGGACTTTAGGCCAATTAGTCTTTGTAATTCAATATATAAAATTTTAGCCAAAATTCTACAAAATAGATTAGCATTGCTATTACCAAAAATTATTTCTGAAGAACAAACTGGTTTTATGAAAAATAGATTGATTATGGATAATATCTGCTTGGCAAAAGAAATGTGCAGAGAAATAGGTACTAAAACAAGAGGTAATAATGTATTAATTAAGCTAGATCTTTCCAAAGCATTTGATAGAGTTGAATGGAGTATTCTCTGTTCAACGATGAGAAAAATGGGTTTCTCTGAGACATGGATAGATCTGGTTTATAGATGTATATCAAACACATGGGCAAGAATTATAACAAATGGGAAAGTAGGAAAGGAAATAAAGCCAGTTAGAGGTTTAAGACAAGGTGACCCGCTATCGCCATCACAATTTAACATTTATTTAGAACTCTTGATAGTTAATCTTAAAAATAAAATGTTAAATGGTCTTATAGGTACTTTTAGACAGCCAAAGAACACCCCTCTTGTAAGTTGTTTAGCATATGCAGATGATGTAATGATATTCACTAATGGATGCGGTAAATCATTAAGTAATCTGATAGATTTATTAAAATGCATGGAGGAAGAAACAGGTCGAAAATTAAACAAAAGAAAATGTCAATATATGATATCTTATAAAGCCCCAACTGCATTATCACATAGAATTAAAAATATCACAGGTTTCTCTCACAAAAAAGGAGAAATGATTTATTTAGGTTGCCCGATTTATGAAGGAAAGTTCAAGATAGAATACTTAGCGCTTCTAATAAATAAATTAAAAAAGAAAATTGTAGGATGGAAAGTAGAATATATAAGTATGGGGGGTAGAATAACTCTTATAAAATATGTTTTAGAAAGTTTAATAATGCATAATATTATGATCACACAGCCTTCAATCAAATTTATAAACGAAATTGAAAAAGAATTAGCCAATTTTTTGTGGGGTAAAAAAGAGGGTAAACATAAACTTCATTGGAAAAAATGGAGAGATTTATGTTACCCTGTCCAAGAAGCTGGTTTAGGCTTTGTCAACATCATTGACTTAGCCAAAGCAGGGGCTAGCAAGAGATGGTGGAATTTAAAAGAAAATGAAAGTTTATGGTCTAAATTTATGCGGGCAAAGTACTGCATAAAGGATGACATTAATAAAATAAAAAATAAAAGTAGGAGTTCATAGGTTTGGAATCAAATGCTTAAACAAAGAGATTTAGTTGAAAATTACTCTAAACAGACGAAAAAAGGATGGAGATGGACCTTAACTCCGGAGGGCACATTTTTGCTTAAAACAGTGAAAAATGTCTTAAGAAAAAAGAAAAAAGAACAAATATTATTTAAATGGGCTTGGAATAATGACAATCCACAAAAAATTAAAACTTTTATGTGGAAAGTTTTATCTAATATTATCCCAATTGATAATAATTTAAAGTAGAAAGGAATTCAGCTAGTTTCTAGATGTGAATGTTGCTTAAATGAGATCGAAACATTAGATCACCTCTTTTCAGAAGGGAGAGTAGCTGCAGAAATATGGAAAAGATTAGCATCAGAAATGCAGATAAAATATGAACATCTCCCTCTAAATTGTAGGTTTAAAAAATGGTGTAACTCAAATGTTCCTAGCATGGCACAGAAATGGATTAAAAGTAATGTTCCACCAATAGTTATTTGGTGCATTTGGAAAGCTAGGAACAAAAGTAGATTCGAAGGGTATAATATGATGGTGGAAGATATCTGGAAAGAAATAAAAGAGGAAACAAGAAAAATTTCAGAGATATGCCCTATAAAAACTCAAGGTTCAAAGATGGATAAGGATACCTTACAGTTTTGGAACCTAAAAGAAAAACCACTTAAGCAGTTTAAAATAATTAGCATAAAATGGGAAAAACCAGAAAGAGGAATGTTTACTTTAAATACAGATGGTAGTTTCGATAGAGATATGGGGGAAGCTGGAGGAGGGGGAGCAATTAGAAACTCGGAGGGGAAGTTAATTTTAGCTTTCACTAGAAGATTGCAAGCATCGTCGGCTTTACATGCCGAGATATTAGCACTAAAAGAAGGAATAAGAATATGTAAAACTTAGATATCAAGAATGTAGATATTCAAATTGATTCAAAAATAGTTGTAAATCTAATTAAAATACAGTCAATTATGTGGAAATATGAAAATGAGATAGAAGAAATTCTGCATGATATAAATTCATTAGATTTCACTATAAAACACATCTTCAGAGAAGCTAACGCGTTGGCTGATGCATTATCTAAAGATGGTAGGAAGAGAGGAGATCACGAGTATAAAGAAGATAATTTACCAAAAAAGTATTTTGGTATTATTAAATTAGATAGCAAGGATTTCCCTTATATTAGAATAATTAAAAATAATAATTTTTAGTTACAAAATTTTCTTGTGTTTATTTTGGTATTCTCTGTATGATGAATAAACAGAATAAAGTTCATATTTTCATAGTCTCATCCTGGTCCTGATGGATGTTACTATGATGGTTGGGATACATTATAGTACAGCTTGGTAAGACTGCAGGTTTAGGGGGCTCAAAAATACAGTAACACTGCAGGTTTTATAGTATGCACTGTTTCTGTTTTAAAAACAGATATGAACTTTCTTGCAGGTTTAGGGGTATTTTTTGCTTATTAAAACAGAAATGAACTTTCATGCACTGCAGGTTTTTTTGCTTATTAAAAAACAGTAACACTGCAGGTTTAGGGGGCTCAAAATTATAGTACAGCTTCTGTTTTACAGGCTTATAAAAAAAAATGAACAGTAACATTGTAGGGCTAATTTGAAGGATCAAGACGGGGTATTTAATAATAGAGTAGATTATATATATGCATGTAGATCTTTCTTGTAGGTAACTAAGTAGATGAAAATGATATAAAGCTGGACATAGTGCCTGCTGTCTTTTAGTTTTCTTTTCTTATTATAGGTGTATGGAGTCTGTTTATTTTAGAATGTTGTATTTTTTTAGCTACTGGAAGTCTGTGTTATTTGATATAAGTAGAAGCTGTGTTTTTCTGAAGTCTGTGTTATTTTAGAAAAGCTGGAAGTCGGTAAATTTTTAGTTGAGATGTGTTAAGTATGGAGTTCATGTAAAGAAGCAATAGTAGAGTAAATGAAGATCAAAGTTTAAAAAGCATGGAGGGAGGCAGCCAAGCAAGGAACTCTTACAGCTTAAGATACGAAGGGTTCAGAAATTGCTAGAAATATTCTGAAGATCAACAAAAGGATACATTAATGATACAACCAAGGAGTCTGCTGCTGAATTTTCTAGTTTTTCTGGTTGAAATTTCTAGAAATTGATGGTAAATGGGTTTTCATCTTATATGAATATGATGCCCTTGATTTTATGCAGGCTGGAATGTTTGTAGGTTAAGCAGTAAAGTTAAGAGCTGCTGATTAGCAAGCACTTCTGGCAGAATATTTATAGATGCAAAGCAGAATTTAAAAGATGCAATGCTGATATTCAAGGCAGGATACTCTAAAAAAGCGATAGTAGTCTAGCATCTCTCAAAGAGCAACATTACAAGAAGAATTCCAGCATATAGTAGATTTCCAACTGAATTAAATAGAAGCAAAGCAGAATTTCAACATGAAGAATCAAAGGTCTTACTTTACAAGACATGGAAGAGACATGGACTCTTGAAAAAGACTGCATTAATCATTACTATACGAATAAAGATTCAACCATGGTATCATTAGAAAGAATTAACTTTTCAAAGATTAAAGGAATTTATACACTTAGTTTGATGTAAATGTTAAAGATTTTCTTAAATATTGGGCGTAATAGGGATAAGGGTAGATGTTAGTTTGTAAAAATGGTATTCCTCCGCCAAAAGAGAGGGTTATAACTAATAAATAACACTTAAAAAAAAAGAAGAAGAAGAAGAAAAGTCAACGAAGAAGAAGTGCAAGAAGAATAAGAGCAAGAAAAAGAAGCGGAAGAATAAGAGGAAGAAAAAAAAGAGGAAAACAAGAAGAATAGGAAAAAGAAGAAAAGAAAGAAGAAGAGGAAGAAGTATAAAAAGAATAGGAAGAAGAAGATGATAAAAACTAAATGAGGAAGAAAAAGAAGAGGAAGAAGATGATGATGATGATCAAGAAGAGGAAGAAGAAAAAAAGCAAAAAAATGAAATGAGGAACAAGAAGATGAGGAAGAAGAAGCATTGGAAGAAGAAGATTAAAAACATGAAGAGGAAGAATAAGATAAAGAATAATATGAAGAATAGAGTACAAAAAAGAAGATGAATAAGAAGAAGAAGAAGAAAAGAAAAGGAAGATAAAGAGGAGTAAGTAAAAGAAGTAGTAATGTAAGAAGAAGAAGAGGATAAAGAAGAGTAAGTGGAAGAATAAGAAGAAGAGGTAGAAGAATAAGATGAAGAAAAAAATGAGGAGAAATAAGAAAAAGAACATGAAGGGGATGAAGAAGAGGAAGAAGAAGAAAAAAAAAGAAGAAAAAGAAGATGAAGATCAAAAAAATGAAGATGAAGTAGAAGAAAAAGAAGATAAAGAATAAAAAGAGGAATAAAATTGAAATAAGAAAAGAAGTGATAGAAGAAAAATAGTAAGAATAATTAGAGGAAGAAGAAGAAGTGAATGAAGAAAAATAGGAAGAAGAATAATAATAATAATAATAATAATAATAATAATAAAAGAAAGAAGAATGAGAGGAAGAAGAAAAAGAAAATGAAAAAGAAGATGAGGAATAAGAAACATTAAAAGAAGAAGCATAGGAATAAGAAGAAGTGGAAAAGGAAGAAGAAGAGGAAAAACAAAAAGAGGAATGAGAAGAAGAGGAACAAGAAGAAGAAGAGGAAGAAGAAAAAGCTAAAGAAGAAGAAGAGGAAGAAGAAAAAGCCGAAGAAAAAGAAGAGAAAGAAGAGAAAGAGGAAGTAGAAGATGAGGAAGAAGAAGGTGTGCAAAAAAAATATGAGGAACAAGAAGATGAAGAAGAATAAGCATTAGATAAAAAATAAAATGAAAAAGAAGAAGAGGAAGAAGAATAGAATGTATAAGAGAAAAAATGAGAGTAAGAGGAAGAAGAGGAAGAAGAAGAAGATGTGGAACAAGATGACGTAGAAGAAGAAGAAGTAGTAGTAGTAGTAGTAGAAAAGGAAGAAGAATAAGAAGAAGAGGAAGAAGAATAAGAAGAGGAAGTTTAATAAGAAGAAGAAGAAGAAGGAGAAGAAGAAAAAGATAATATTTATGAAGAAGAAGGAGAAGATGAGAAAGAAGAAGAAACTGAAGAAGAAGATGAAAAAGAAGAACAAAAAGTTTAAGAATATGTAAAAAAAAAGTTGAAGAAGAAGAAGAAGAGGAAGGAGAAGAAGAAGAAGAAGAAGAAGAGGAAGGAGAAGAAGAAGAAGAAGAGGAAGGAGAAGAAGAAGCAGAAGAAGAAGAGGAAGGAGGAGAAGAAGAAGAAGAAGAAGAGGAAGGAGAAGAAAATGAAAAAGTAAAAAAAGAAGAATAGGTGAAAGAAAGAGAAGAATAAAAAGAATAGAAAGAATAAGAAGAGGAAGAAGAAGAAGATAAAGAATTAGAAGAAGATGATGATGATGATGAATAAGAAGAACAAGAAGTAGAAGAAAAATACAAAGAAAAAGAAGAAGAAAAAGATAAAAAAGAAGAAAAAGATGATTATTATGAAGATACCATAGAAGAAGAAATGGAAAAAAAAGAAAAGGAAGAAATAGAGAAAGAAGAAAAGTATGAAGAAGAAGAGGAATTAGAAGATGAAGAATAAGAATAAGAAGAATAAGAATAAGAAGAATAAGTGAAAGAAGAAGAGGAGGAAGAAAAAGAGGAGGAAGAAGAAGAAGAAGCAGAAGAAGAGGAAGAAAAAAAAGAGGAAGAAGAAGAGGATATAAAAGAAGTGGAAGAAGAAGAAGAAGAGGAAGAATAAAAAGAGGAAGAAAAAGATGAGGATATAAAAGAAGAGGAAGTAGAAGAAGAGGAAGAAGAAGAAGAAGAAGAACAAAAGAAAGAAGAAGGAGAGCAAAAAGAAAATAAAGAAGAGGAAGAATAATAAGTGGAAGAAGAAAAAGTGGAAGAACAAGAATATGAAGAAGAAAAAGTGGAAGAAGAGGAAGAAAAAGAGGAAGAAGAAGAAGAAAAAGAGGAAGAAAAACAATACGATGAATAAAAAGAAGAAGATGAATAAAAATAGAGGAATAAAAGAGTAGGAAGAATAAGAATAAGATGAAGATGAAAAAAAAGAAAATAAAGAAGAAGAGGAAAAAATAAAGTGGATGAAGAAGAAAAGGAAGAAGAAGAAAAGGAAGAGTTAGAGAAAGAAGAATAACAAGAAGATTAAGAAAAAGAATATGATGAGGAAGAAGTAGAAGAAGATAATGATGAGAAAAAGTAGAATAGGAATATGATGAGAATAAGTAGATGAAGAAGATGAGAAGAAGAAGAAGAAGAAGAAGAAGAGGAAGGACAAGAAGATGAAGGAAAAGAAGTGGAAAAAAGAAGAGGAAGAATAAGAAGAAGAGGAAGAATAAGAAGAAGAGAAGAAGTAGAAGAGGAAGAAGAAGAAGGGGAAGAAGTAGAAGAGGAAGAACATGAAGATAAAGCTGAAAAAGGTGAAAAAGAAGAACTAAAAAAAAGGAATAGTAAGAAGTAGACATGATGAAAGAGGAGGATAAAAAAAGAATTGCAAGAATAAGAAGAAGAATAAGAAATGGAAGAATATGAAGATGACAATGAAGAAGAAGAAATGAAACAAGAAGCAGAAGAAAAAGAAGAGGAAGATGAAATAGAACAAAAAAAGATTAAAAATAAGAAGATAAAAAAGGAGAAGAAGAATAAGAAGAGGAGGAAGAAGAAGATGATGATGAAAGTCATCGGAAAAGAAGAGAATAGGAAGGAAAAAAAATTCAAGAAGAAGAAGAATAAAAGGATGAACAGCAACAGGAAAATAAGAAGAAGAGGAAGAAGAAAAAGAAGAATGAACAAAAATAAGATGAAAAAGAAGATGTGAAAGAAGAAGATGTGAAAGAAGAAGAGGAAAAAAAAGAAGAGGTGATAAATATAAAGAAGAGGAAGAAATTAAAAAGGAAGAAGAAGTGGAATAAGAAGAAGAAGAAAAAGAGTAAGAAGAAAAAGAAAAAGTAGATAAAGTTAAAGAAAAGCAAAAAGAAGAAGAGGAACAAGAGGTAGAAGAAGAATAAAATGATGAGAAAGAAGAAGAAGACGAAGAAGAATAAGAGGAAGAAAGAAGAAGAAGAAGAATTATAAAAATAAGAATAATAATAGGAAGCAGAAGAAGAAGATGAAATAGAAGATGAGGTAGAAGAAGAAGAGGAATAAGAAGAATTGGAAGAAGAAGAAGAAGAATAGGAAGAAGAATAGAAAAAAGAAGAACAATTTTATTAAGAGGAAGTGGAAGAGTTATAAGAAGAGAAATAAGAAGCGAAAGAAAAAGAAGAGAAAGAAGAAGAAGAAAAACAGGAGGAGGATGAAGAAGAAAAGGAAGAAGAAGAAGTGGAATAAGAAGAAGAGGAAGAAGATGTTGAGGAATAAAAATAACAGGATGAAAAAGAAGTGCAAGCAGAAGAAGAGAAAGTAGAAGAAGAGGAAGATGTAAAAGATTCAGAAGAAGAAGTGTAAGAATAATAATAAAGTAGATGCAGAATAAGAAGAAGAATATGAAGAAGAAGAGAATCAAAAATATACTAAACAAAAAGAAGTGGAAAAATAAAAAGCGGAATAAGAAGAAGAAGAAGAAGAAAAGGATCTAGAAGAAGCGTAAGAAGGAGAATATGATGAAGAAGAAGAGAAAGAAGAAGAAGTAGAAGAAGAATATGAATAATAAAAAGGGGAAAAAGAATAATTGTATAAAGAAGAAGAGGAATATGTAGAAGAAGATTAGATAAAAGAAGCAATGCAATATGAAGAAGAAGAATAGGTAGTAGAAGAATAGCAAGAAGAATAAGAAAATAAGAAGAAGAAAAAAAAAACAAGAAGAAGTGGTAAAAAAAGAAGCGGATCAATAAAATGATGAAAAAAAGAAGAATAGGAAGAAAAAGAAAAAAAGAGACAAAAAGAGGAAGAAGAAAAAGAAGAAAAAGAGTAAGAAGAAGAAGTGGAAGAAGAAAAAATGAAAAAAAAAATTTATTTTGAAGGAGATGAACAGGAGGAAGAGGAAAAAGAATAAGAAGAAGAAAATAAATAATAAGCAGAGAAAGTAGAAGCATAGTAAGAAAAAGAAAAGAAATAAGAAGCAGAGAAAGAAGTGTAATATGAAGAAGAAGAAGAAGAATATGAAGAAAAAGAAGTGGAAGAAGAAGAAGAGGAATTAGAAGAAAAGGAAGATGTTGAAGATAAAGAAGAAGAAAAAGAAGAAGAATAATAATAATAATAAGAATAAGAAGAATAGGAAAAAGAATAAGATGAAGACTAAGAAGATTTAGAATGTGAATAAGTAGAAAAAAAGAGGAAGAAGAAGGAGAAGAAGCTGAGGAGTAAGAAGTGTAAGTGGATGAAAAGGAAGAGTAAGAAGAAGAATAGAAAGAAGAAGTAGAAGAAGAAGCAGAAAAAGATGAAGGGAAAAAAAAGAAGAGGAAGATGGGAAAAATGAAGAAGATTTCGAAAAAGAAGATGAAGAATAAGATGAGGAAAAATAAAAAGAGGAAGAAGAAGAAGAGTAAGACAAAAAAGAGGAAGAAGAATAAGTGAATGTAGAAGAAGAGTAAAAAAATAATAAGAAGAAGAAAAAATAGAAGAAGAAAAAAATAGAAGAAGAAGAGAAAGAATTAAAAAAATAGGAAGAAAGAAGAAAATGATGAAGAAGAAGTAGAGGAACATGATGAAGATGAAAAGGAAGAAGAGTAAGAAGAAAAATATGAAGAAGAAAAAGATGAAAAAAAAAGGAGTGAAAAAAGAAGAAGATGATGAAAAGGTAGTAGAAGATAAGAAGAGGAAGAAGAAGAAGAAGAAGAGGAAGAAGATAAAGAAGAATAAGAGGAAGAAGAATAAGATTTAAAAAAACAAGAGGAAGAAGAAGAAGAGGAAGAAGAAGTGGAAATAGAAGAAGAATAAGAACTAGAAGAAGAAGAAAAAAATAAGAAGAAGAGGAAGAAGAGGAATTATATAAAGAAGAAGTAGAAGAAGAAGAAGAAGAAGTGAAGAATAGGAAAAAATAGAAGAGGAAGACAAAGTAGAAGAAAAGGAAGAAGAAGAAGAAGAGGAATAATGATAAAAAATTGAAAGAGAATTGAAATAAGAAGAAAAGGAAGAAGAAAAAAAGGAAGAAGGATAAGAGGAAGAAGGAGAAGAAGAATATTAATAAGTAGAGGTAGAAAAAGAAGTGTAAAAAAAGAATAGGAAAAAGAAGAAGAATAAGGAGAATGAGAAGCAGAGGAGGAAGAAGTAGTAGAATAAGAAGAAGGGTTAGAAGAAGAAGAGTAAAAATAAGAATAGAAAGAAGAATAAGAATAGGAAGAAGAAAAAGAAGAGAAAAAAGAAGAGGAAGAAGATGAAGAGTAGGAACAATAACATGAAATATAATAAGAGGAAGAAGAAGATGATGAATAAAAAGAAGAGGTAGAAGAAGAAAAGGTAGAAGGATAAAATAACGAAGAAGATGATAAAGAAATGGGAAGGAGGAAGTATAAGAAAAAGAATAGGAAGAGGAAGAAGATGATGATGTTGATGAGGAAGAAGTAGAAGAGGAAAAACAAAATGATCAAAAAGAATAAGAAGAAGAGTAAGAAGAAGATGAGGAATAATAGGGATCGAAAGAAGAAGAGGAAAGAGAAGAATATAGATTAGATGAAGAAGAAGAAGAAGTCAAAGAATAGGAAGAAGAAGAAAAAGAAGTGGATGAACAACATGAGTAAGAAGAAGAGGAAGAATAAGAAGAACATAAATAAGAATAAAAACTTGAAGAGGAAGAAGAATAAGATGAATAAGAAGAAGAGGAATAAAAAAAGTGATAGAAGAAGAAGAAGCAAAGGAAAAAATAGTATAAGAAGAAGAAGAAGAAGACGAGGAAAAAAAAGAAAAGCAAGAAAAAAAGAGAAAGATGTAGAAAAAGAAGAAGAAGATCTAGAAGAGTAAGATGAGATAGAATAAGAAAAAGAAGAAGATGTGGTAGAAAAAGAATAGAAAGAAAAAAAAGAGGAAGAAGAAGAGCATATAGATATAGAAGACGAAGAATTAGAAGTTAAGGAAGTCAAAGATAAAGATGAAGAAATGGAAAAATCCACAACTAGGTATTCTAGAGAGAGAAAATTATCTCTAGCGAGATAAATTTTTATTTTAGAGTGAAAATGAACCATTTTTAAAAAATTAGTTGAGTAATTAGACTACTTAATACACAATAAGTCATTTGCATCCATTATGCAAAAACCACCCTCCCTAAATGCATTATTCTGAGCCTCAACAGTGATCCCTTGATATTTCTTTTAGTAGAAAATATCGCAAGTCTTTCGGTACCCTTCAACTACTCTCTAGTGAAAAGATTCTAGCATGGATGCCCTCCAATGGAAGAATTTAGAAGCTTATTAATGTCATTGAAGTTAAAAGGATAGTCAAAAATTAGCATGTTTGATAATAAACACATTTTGATTCTACTATTTATGGAGGAAGATTTTCTTCGTATCTAGATGAAAGGATAATTGAGTATCATGGGCTTTTCCATGAGAGTATTCAAATGGATACCAAAATTCTCAATGAAGAAAAAACTTAAAATTGCCCTGTTATGCTATACTCTTCCTACTCTACCTATATACTTGTTTGAAAAATCTTCTCTTTACTCCATTGCTTCTTGCTTGGGCTCACCACTACTGAGAGATGAAGCTACTGCATCATTAACTAGGCCAAGCCTTGCAAGAGTGTGTGTGGAAGTTGACCTACGGAGGCAACTTCCTCATAGAATCTGGCTTTGTACTAATGAACGGGATGGATTATGGCAGGAGATATTTCTAGAAAACTTGCCCCCTTATTTTATGCATTGTAGTAAGCTGGGACATAGGTTAGAGGAATGCTTGTAGAAGAATAACTCAGGAGAGAGACTCTTAAGGCAGCATGAGCAAGAAAATAGACATTTAGAAGATATATAATCTAAGCATGATAGCATGGTAGAAATAGAAGATCAAAAATGGAAGAGACTGAAGCCAATAGGGAGGGTTAACAACTCCTATAAATGAAAACAAGATTGGCTAGAATCTTTGGCAACTACAACATAGTAGTAAGAAAAAGTCTCCACTCCTAATGAGCAGTATAATTACAAAAGAGAGGAAACAAATGAATCACATCAAAAAGTTAAAGTAAGGAGAAAGGAATGCAAAGCAAGAAGGAAAGCTGAAACATAATGCATAGAAAATTTAAAGATAGATTCAGATGCAAAAATGAAGAGTTGCATCATCCTTAATATGAGAAAAGAAGAAAGATTTATGGAGAAATTCTATAGTAAGAATTATTTGGAAATAAAAGGAAATGGGTATAAAATTAGAAGCATTGAATGGGCAATGGAGGAACTCAAAACAATGGCACTTTAGTTGGGGAAGAAACGTATGGAAGAGTGGAAAGAACCACAAGAAGAAACTAACTCGATGGGGGGACCTAGAAACCTAAAAAAACATTAACCTCGTTGTGATTATGCTCAGTCATAAAACAAATCTTAGATAATTATGGAATGACCTTTTGCTCTACAAGCAGATAAGTTGTTGATCAACTATTGAGCCCTTCTCAAAGATTATTTTTCATAGCAATCCCTTCAGTACTTTACCATCAAGATAATACAACATATCTTTATCTAGAGGTCATTCACAAGTCCTCACCGTTTAGGAAACTCATTAACTACCCTTAATGGTTGCTTCAAATATATATTTTTATTCTCTAACTTATATCGTCTTTCTTAGTGAGAATTGATGTAGTAATAAAAGCATTTATAGTTTTAGCCTTGTTAATATCATACTCGCACAATTAATTTATTCTTTCCTTTATGTTTCATTGATAGAAATCATACTACCGAATGTAATTTATAGTATATTTACCACCATATGAATCACATTCATCCACACTCTTTGATGATTTACATGTCATTGTCCCTACTATGATAGGTGACTATCACACTAAAGGTGAAACTCTTATGAGAATATTTTATTTATAATCCACTAATAATTATTAAGAGTTAGTTATTCTAAGATATATATCATGGAGTGGCATACAAAAATCTTCTCTCTTTTAGCTTTGTGCGTGGCATACTTGCAAAGATTATACTTGCCTTAATTTTGGGTTTTGTCACATAGATTTCTATATTACATCATGGGTAGAAGGACAGTCACTTTCTTCCAATCATATGCATTAGTATCTTTCATTATTTATTTGTTACCATCCATCACTCCAATCACCTATTAACCCACCAACATTCAAAACTATAGTTTTAAAAATTTATTTAATTAACATATCATTTATAATCAATCACCATTATACCAAAATATCACATATAAAATATTAAATAAATAATTCATCAAAATAAACATCTTACATTATCATGATATTCTTTTTTTAGTTTGAAATTGTGGAGAATAACATGCGAGACAAGTATAAATTTCTCTCATTTGAATCTAGATGCCCAATTTCATCCATCATATGAATTTTAGTTTTAAACCTAAATCCAATAATACTTGCTCAATTCTACTTTGATTTGCACCTAAGAATAGGTCGGAATTCTGGGTTGCCTCCTAGGATTTATGCTTGTGTTTTGTATCACACTTGTTGCTCATGTATAACCTTTTGGGTCATCTTCCTTGCAACACTCATGGATTTACTTTGAATTCATAGAGATTTTCTTATGTACCCTAGCATATGGTGTAGGTTTCTGTAGTTAGAGCTCATGGTTCTGAATATACTTTGTGACTTTAATCTTTAAATTTTGTAACAAAAAAAATGGCACTAGGTATGAGTCATGACCCTGGTCTCTTTCCTCTCCTTGATGGCTTTGACACTGGAAAAAGTCACAATGATACATTTAGTCTTGTAAAACAAAATTGATAACATTAGAATGTGGACGTGGTTTTGATCTCTTTACTCTTCTTGATGGTTTAGATGTTGGGAAAAGTCTAAATGATAAATTTCTCTAACACAAAATCACAGCATTAAAATGTGGTGATGGCTTGTGAATTTAGTCTTTGTAACAGAAAGTTACAGTTTTAAAAAAGGGTCATGGGCTTGGTTTATTGTTGGAGCCATAAGTCATGGAATTGTGTTGGTCAGTTTTTGAGTTGGGGTCATTATATTTATATTGGCCAAAAGTCATGACTCCAAATCAGAGTTGTAGCTTTGGAATGAGTATGATGTGGTTTGATAAAAGAAAATTTAGAGTGTTGAAGGCTATAAAAGATTTTAGCAATGGTGGGGTTCTAAATTGCTATGATAAATAAATAATGTCACATTTAAAATGTTATTTTAAACTTGTTCGGCTACAATTTTTAAGAAATATTCACAACTAAGAAATGTGTTGCATAATAAAAGAATTGTGATAAAAAAATGACATAGTTATGGAAAATACAAATTTATAACAATACATATTATAATGTAACAAATCTTCACCGCCAAAATGTAGAAAGAGAAGAGGCTGAAGAAGAAGGAGGAGTAGGAGGAGATGGGGCATAAGAAGAAGAAGAAGAAGAGAAAGAGAAAGAATATGAAGATAAAGAAGAGGAAGAAGAAGGAGAAGAAGAAAAGAAAGAAGAAGAAGATGATGATGATGATGATGAAGAGGAAAAGGAAGAAGAAGAAGAGGAAAAAGAAGAAGAAATGGAAGATGAAGATGAAGAAGAGGATGAAGAAGAAGAAGAAGAAGAGCAATAAAAAGAAGAAGAAGAGCAATAAGAAGAAGAAGAAGAGCAATAAAAAGAAGAAGAAGAAGAGCAATAAAAAGAAGAAGAAGAAGAGCAATAAAAAGAAGAAGAAGAGCAATAAAAAGAAGAAGAGCAATAAAAAGAAGAAGAAGAAGAAGAGCAATAAAATGAAGAAGAAGAGCAATAAAATGAAGAAAAAGAAAAATGAAGAAGAAGAAGAGCAATAAAAAGAAGAAGAAGAAGAAGAAGAAGAAGAAGAAGAGCAATAAGAAGAAGAAGAAGAGGAGGAGGAGGAAGAAGAAAAAGAAGAAGAAGAAGAAGAAGAAGAAGAATAGGAAGAATAGAAAGAAGAGGAAAAAGAAGAAGAATGAGTAGTAATAGTAGTGGTAAAATAAGAAGTAGTAAAAGATGAATAAGAAAAAGAAGAGGAATTAAAATAATAAAAGAAGAAAAAAAACAAAAAGAAGAAGAATTAAAAGAGAAGAAGAAGAAGCAGATGTAGATGATAAAGAAGAAGCTATAAAAGAAGAAGCAACATAATAATAAGAAGAATAATAATAATAAAAGAATAAGAAGAAGAAAAAAAAGAAGAAGAATAAGAATAAGAAGAAAAAATAATAATAATAATAAAGGAAAGAAAAAAATGTAGAAGAAAAAGAAGTAGTGGTGGTGGTGGTGGTGGTAGAAGAAGAAGTAGTAGTTATAGTAATAGTAGTAGTAGTGGTAGTAGTAATAGTATTAGTAGTAGTAGAAGTAGTAGTAGTAGTAGTAGTAGTAGAAAAAGAAGAAGCAGAAGCAAAAGTAAAAGAAAAAGAAGAAGAAAAAAAAAAAGAAGAAAAAGAATAATAAGAAGCCAAATAAGAAGTCGAGGAAGAAGAAGAATAAGAATAAGATAAAGAAAAATAAGAAGTAAAAGAATAGTAAAAGAAGAAGAATAAGAACAAGAAGAAGAAGAAGAAGAAGAAGAAGTAGTAGTAGTAGTAGAAGAAGAAGAAGAAGAAGAAGAAGAAGAAGAAGAAGAAGAAAAAATAGAAGAACAAGTAGGAGAATAATAAGAAGAAAAAAAAGAAGCAAAAAAAGGAAAAATTGAGGAAAACGACAAATAATAATAATAATAAGTAGAAGAAGGAGAAGAGAAGTAGAAGAAGAAGAAGAAGAAGAAGAATGAGAACAAGAATGAGAACAAGAATAGGAGGGGGGGGGGATGAGGAGGAGGAGGAAAAATAGAAGGAGGAGGAGGAGGAAGATGAAGATGAAGAAGGAGAAGAAGGAGGAGGAGGAGGAGAATAAGAAGAAGAAGAAGAAGAAGAAAAAGAAAATGTAGTAGAAGTAAAAGAAGAAGAAAAAGAAAAGGAAAAGGAAAAAGAGAGAAGTACAATAAAAAGAAGAAGAAGAAGAAGCAACAGAAGAAGAAGTAGGAGAAAAAAAATAAAAGGAAGAAGAATAAGAAGAAGAAAAAGAAAAAGAAAAAGAAGAACAAAATCAAAAGAATAACAAGAAGCGATAGAAGAAATAGTAGTAGTAGAAGAAGAAGAAAAAATCATAAGATGAAAGAACAAAAAAATAAGGATAAGAAGAAAAAGAATAAAAAAAATAAGAGTGAAAAGTATAAGGAGTAGGAGGAGGAGGAGAAGAAGCATCAGAAGATGAACGAACAAGAAAAGAAGGATAAGAAGAAAAAAATAAAAAGAAGAAGAGTAAGAAGTAGAAGGGGGAGAAGAAAAACAAGAAGAAGATGATGAAGAAGCTAAAGAAGAAGAATAAAAAAAAAGAAGCATAAGAAGAATGAGGAGGAGGAGGAGGAGGAGTAGAAGGAGAAGAATAAGAAGGATGAGAAGAAGAAAAATAACAAGAAGAAGAGGAAAAAGAATAATAATAATATTAAGAATAGGAAGAAGAAGAAGATGATGATGATGATGATGATGAAGGAGGAGAAGAAGGAGGAGGAGGGGGAGAAGAAGAAGAAGAAGAAGAAGAAGAGTTTGAAAAAAAAGGGGAAGAAGAAGAGGAGGAGGAAGAAGAAGAAAAGAAGAAAAAGAAGCAGAAGAAGGAGAAGAAGAATAAAAAAAATAAAAAAAATAAGAAGAATAAGATCAAGAATAATAAGAGGGAGAGGAAAAAGAATAAGAGTAAGAGGAAGAAGAAGATGAAGAAGAAGAATAAGAAGAGTAAGAAGAAGAAAGAGAAATCAAAGAAGAAGTAGAAGAAGAAGAATAATAATAATAATAAATTTTATGAGAAGTAGGAGAAGAAGAAGTAGTAGTAGAAGTAGTAGTCGAAGGAGTAGAAGAAAAAAAAGAAGAAGAAGAAGAAGAAGAGGAGGAGGAGGAGGAAGAAGAAGAAGAAGAAGCAGAAGAAGAAGAAGAAGAAGAAGAAGAAGAAGAAGAATAGGAAGAAGAGAAAGAAGAGGAAAAAGAAGAAGGAGTAGTAATAGTAGTGGTAAAATAAGAAGTGGTAAAAGACGAAGAAGAAAAAGAAGAGGAATTAAAATAATAAAAAGAAAAAAAAACAAAAGAAGAAGAATTAAAAGAAAAGAAGAAGAAGTAGTAGTAGACGTAGATGATAAAGAAGACGCTGTAAAAGAAGAAGCAACATAATAATAAGAATAAGAATAATAATAATAAAAGAATAAGAAGAAGGAAAAAAAGAAGAAGAATAAGAATAAGAAGAAAAATAAAAAAATAAAAATAATAATAAAGGAAAGAAAAAAATGTAGAAGAAAAAGAAGTAGTGGTGGTGGTGGTAGAAGAAGAAGTAGTAGTTATAGTAGTAGTAGTAGTAGTAGTAGTAGTAGTAGTAGTAGTAATACTAGTAGTAGTAGTAGTATTAGTAGTAGAAAAAGAAAAAGCAGAAGCAAAAACAGAAGAAAAAGAAGAAAAAAAAGAAAAAAAAAAAAAGAAAAAGAAGAAAAAGAATAATAATAAGAAGCAAAATAAAAAGCTGGGGAATAAGAAGAATAAGAAGAAGATAAAAAAGAATAAAAAGTAAAAGAATAGAAAAAGAAGAAGAATAAGAACAAGAAGTAGTAGTAGTAGAAGAAGAATAAGAAGAAGAAGAAGAAGAAGAAGAAATAGAAGAACAAATAGGAGAATAATAAGAAGAAAAAAAAGAAGCAGAAAAAGGAAAAAATGAGGAAAATGACAAATAATAAATATAATTATAAGTAGAAGAAGGAGAAGAGAAGTAGAAGAAGAAGTAGAAGAATGAGAAGAAGAATTGGAGGGGGAGGGGGATGAGGAGGAGGAGGAGGAGGAAAAATAGGAGCAGGAGGAGGAGGATGAAGATGAAGAAGGAGAAGAAGGAGGAGGGGGAAGAGGAGGAGGAGAATAAGAAGAAGAAGAAGAAGAAGAAGAAGAAAAAGAAAAAGTAGTAGAAGTAAAAGAAGAAGAAAAAGAAAAAAAAAGAAAAAGAAAGAAGTACAATAAGAAGAAGAAGAAGAAGAATAAGCAACAGAAGAAGAAGTATGAGAACAAAAAAAATAAGAGGAAGAAGAATAAGAAAAAGAAAAAGAAGAAGAAGAACAAAAGAAAAAGAATAACAAGAAGCAATAGAAGAAATAGTAGTAGTAGTAGAAGAAAAAAAAGAATTATAAGATGAAGGAACAAAAAAATAAGGATAAGAAGAAAAAGAATAAAAAAAAAAGAGTAAGAAGTATAAGGAGGAGGAGGAGGAGGAGGAGAAGAAGAAGAAGAAGCATCAGAAGATGAACGAACAAGAAAAGAAGGATAAGAAGAAAAAAATAAAAAGAAGAAGAGTAAGAAGTAGAAGGGGGAGAAGAAAAACAAGAAGAAGAAGAAAAAGATGAAGAAGCTAAAGAAGAAGAAGAAAAAAAAAGAAGCATAAGAAGAATGAGAAGGAGGAGGAGGAGGAAGAAGAAAAAAATAAAAAGAAGCAGAAGAAGGAGGAGGAAGAAGAAAAAAATAAAAAGAAGCAGAAGAAGGAGAAGAAGAATAAAAAGAATAAGAAGAATAAGATCAAGAATAATAAGAGGGAGAGGGAGAAGAATAAAAGGAAGAGGAAGAAGAAGAGGAAGAAGAAGAATATGAAGAGTAAGAAGCAGAAAGAGAAATCAAAGAAGAAGTAGAAGAAGAAGAATAATAATAATAATAAATTTAATGAGAAGTAGGAGATGAAGAAGAAGAAGTAGTAGTAGTAGTAGAAGTAGTAGTCAAAGGAGTAGAAGAAGAAAAAAAAGAAGAAGAGGCAAAATTTTTTGAAAAAGAAAAGTAAGAAGAAAAATATGAGGAAGAATAAGAAGAAGAAGTAGAAACAGAAAGAATAAGAAGAATGAGAAGAAGAAGAAGAATGAGAATAAAAAGATAAAGAAGAAGAGGAAGAAGAATAGGAGGAGGAGGAATAAGAAAAAGAAGATGCAAAAGAATAGAAGAAAATGAAGAAGAAGAACAAGAAGTAGTAGAAGAAGTGTAAGAAGAAGAAGAAGAAGATGATGATGATGATGATGATGATGAAGTAATAGAAGATAAAGCAGCATAAGTTGAAGAAGAAGAAGTAGTAGTAGTAGTAGAAGGAGAAAAAGGAAGAGAAGAAGAAGATGAAGATGATGATGATGAAGATGAAGAAAAAGAATAATAATAATATTAATAATACTAAGAGATGGGGAAAAGTAGAAGAAGTAGAAGAACTAGAAGAAGAAGATTAAGAAGAAGTAGAAGAACCAGAAGAAGAAGATTAAGAAGAAGTAGAAGAAGCAGAAGAAGAAGAAGAAGAAGAAGAAGAAGCAGAAGAAGCAGAAGAAGAAAAAGGATAAGAAGAATCATAAAAAAAGAAGAAGAAAGAGAAGAAGAATAATAATAATAAGAAGAAGAATAATAAGAAAGGAAGAAGGAGAATAAGAGGAGGAAGAAGAAGAATAAGAAGAAGAAAAAGAAGAAAAAAAAGAAGCACGAGAAGGAGAAGGAGGAGGAGGAGGAGTAGGAGGAGGAGAAGAATAAGAAGAAGAGTAATAAGAAGTAGAAGTAAAAGAAGTGTCAGAAGAAGAAGGAGAAATTGAGTAAGATGGAGAAGAAGAAGAAAAAAAATAAGATGAAGAAGAAGATGGAAGAAGAAAAAGAAAAAGAAAAAGAAGAAGAGTAAGAAGAAGAAGAGAGGGGAGGAGGAGGAGGAAGAAGAAGAAGAAGAAAAAAAAGAAGAAGAAGAAGAAGAGTATGAAGAAGTATAAGAGGAAAAAGAAGAAGAAGAAGAGTATGAAGAAGTATAAGAGGAAAAAGAAGAAGAAGTGGAGGAAGAAGAAAATGAGAAAAGGTCCTCCATTTTTTTCCATATTAAGTAGTTAGATGATTTCAATATAATAATTTTGATCAAATAACCATTTTCAATCTCAAAGATCCAATAATTAGTTTTTGGACTAAAAAACTCCATTCACCCAAAAAATAATTAAATTTTTGCCAAATACCACTTGGAGTAAATTGATGCATAAATATCAAAGTTAGTTTCAAAAATTTTCTCGTTCACACATATCTGATTAATTATTTTTTAAAAAATTCTAATTTAAATCATTTTATTTTAAAATTTTGAAAAGTTTATTGAATCACAATGAAATTAATTTTTTAGGTACAGATTCATATACAAAAATTTTAAATATTTCCTAGAAATATATATTTCTAATCTCAGAACCTTAAAGAATATAAGATTTTCTTTACCTTTCACATTATATTTCCAAAATAGAACATGGGAAATGAGAGAGCAAGCATAGAGAAATAAGTTGTTACTTTTCACATGTTTAACCAAAGAGAAAACAATATTTTGTCTTTCTTTCTTTCAAATTCTCTTTCTTTCTTTTTTATTTTTTCTTTCCTCTCTTTTTGTGGGTTTTTCTCCTCTATCATCTCATGTCATACACCTACTCCCCTATAAGTCCACTTCCAGGTTTTTATTCATATTTATTGTGCCACACCATTTAAATCGTAGCTCTCTAAATGATAACCAACACACACAATAAAAATATGACAATAACATAATAATAAAAACAAATCTATTTATTAAATTAACTCTACAAAAATTAAACCAAATTAAATATTTAATTTAACTAAATTTAATTTTATTTAAATTGATTATTAAAACCTATTTAGTTGACTTAATTTGCCAATTCAGGCTGACTTATTAATAAAATAATAAACATAATTAGGTATCCCACCACATGTAAACAAACATTTGATTCACATTGTAAATAGCCCATAGATAGTTGCTAATTGTTAAATTTTTTTTATCATTAGTATTGTTGAGATGTGAGTTATCCCAAAAAATATTAGGCAACATGTGAAAGAGTCCCAATTATTATTTTTTTTTTTGAGTGGAGATATGTTTTTAATTTAATGTATGTAGAATGTTTGTTATTTTTTGGTTTGGATATGTTAATACTTGGGTTGCCTTAACTTTATTTAAATCATGATAGGTGGAGTATCTTCAATTTAAAAAAAATTAGAAAATGTTTAATTTAATTAGGAGTTAAATGAATATTTGGAAATATTTGTTTGGTAGGGATGAATGTTATGTAGATTTGGAATTTATACGTGCCATGTAGTTCTTTCCACCAGATGACTTTTTAGATAACATGTTTTGTTGTTTGTAAATTTGTCTTAGAATGATTTCCCATGTGAACCCCTAGGAATTCACATACCACTAGCTGTCTAAGCCCACTAGGATGAAAATATAATTCCTAACGGAGAAGTTATGTTCTTAGCAACACAATAAGTTATTGCTAAAAAAATAGTTAACCCTCACCCATATCAACTTTGTATAAATTATATGTTTGTTTGAATATTATCATTCTTTTTGGAGGATGGTTGGATAACCTTGAAGGGTTCTTCTTCTTTATATAAGATATTTGTATAAATCTTCCTAGTAAAATAATACTATCGCCCAAAATTGGATATGAATGTTGAAATGATTTCCTGCATCCACTAAAAAATGTTGGTATGTAAATATTTTAGTTTTTATTATTATTTTAAAGTTTATAAATATTTTTTTTTATTCATATGTGAATTGTGATACCATTCTATTTTATAGGAAGAAATGTCTATCAAAAGATAATGTGTGGCTTGTGGGTGGTGTGTTGAGCTAGCCACACCCATTTGAAATAAATGTGTTTTATTTTATTGGATTTTTAAAAAAATTGTTTAATGATCTTTGTATTTATTCTGATATTATTGAAAAAAATATGATGATATATTATTGGTTTTGAGTTCTCTTCTAAATGATATAATAAGGAATTGAGCTTTTCTTCTAAATGATGTTGAATATATCTTTGGGAGAAAAAAAAGAATTTCCATATTGATTAAAAATATCTTTTTTTTATAATTTATGTTGTGGAAGAATTGCAAAGTAAATCCAAACCTTCATAGAATAAGAGAGAAGAACAAAGTGTCATTGCTAGGAAAAGCACTTGTGGAATGGGCACATAAAAATAAAGGTGGAGGATCATCATAATAAAAAAATAGTTGCTCCCTTTTTCTCGTACACCTAAAGTAGTGAAACTTTTATTATTATTATTATTATTATTATTAGTACAAATCAAAGATTTCTACTTCTAGTCAAGCCAAAGAGAAAGAGATATATCTACTATTGGTCTGATTTTAATATTCATATGTGATCTGATTTAAATTTTCATATCTCAAAAACATTTGATGCTCAATTCAAAGATTAGGTAAGAACCAGAAAAGAATATTAAGCCTAGACTATCATTAACCAAATAGTATAACTTTGAGTAATACAATTCTATATGCTTATAGTTTTTAAGATTTCTCCCATCCAACTTGAGGCCTAACCTCTTTCCTCGATGCAACGAGCTGATATAATAGAACTAAATGTCATGTTAGTTCCTCTTACCAACAAGATGGCTTAGTTTTTAAATACTTCTCAACAAGGTATTTGTGTAAAACAACAATTTCAATCTCTTTCCATTCTTCATATGTAGCCATCTATGCATTTGACCTTTCTTGTCATCAAAATTGAAGAGGAATAACTAGTTAGCTTTCAAATGTCATTCTTACTTATTTCTCCATTTTTTGATCTAATGATGGCTATGTTTTTTGATTTCTCCAACTCCTTTCTTTCTATTATGCCTTCATGCACTATGCTGGGTAGGCAACCCATGCCCTATGCTGGGCAGGCAACTTATTTCCTTCATAGATGGTTTAGTTACTTAGAACTAATAATGATATCAAATTAGAAGTACCAATGTATAATCAAATAAGACAAGGCTACACATGAAGTTGTGAAACCTCAGCTAGTGCAATGTTAGAAATTGTTTACTATTTTTTTCCAGCAATTAGATTTTTTTTTTACTTTGTAACTATTGGTGGCTTTCCTTCCTTAAATAAGTCTGATCCCTTCTTTTTTAGCGAGTTCACTCTTGCTATCTTTCTTTTTGTTCCAAGATGTTTAGCCTAGCTAACCTACTAACTACTTTGAAATGTGTTGAATTACATAACTCATATTTTCTTTAATTATGTATGAAATAAATTAGAATCATAGTAGCTAAAATCCTGCTTTAGTAACACTTTTTTATATCCATTTTTCCTTTGAGTATGGTGGTCTTCATTGGTTCGACAAGCACTTCGGCTTGTGATTACTATGACTTTATTAGAGTTATATAAATGGAAACAAACATTAATCATATCAGAGCCAGCCTTGCTATCTTCCATCATGTACAATTATCATGTCTTACCCATATTACTACATAATTCATGAAATAACCAAGTCCATTCTTTCCTTTTAGCACAATATGTCCATTATTCTATCTTATAGAGTCTTTATTCTCCTACTCTATTCCCTAAATACTAGATAACTCATTATCTAATATAACCATACAAAGGAAACTTTGAGTTATATATCTTCTAAAAAATCCCTTTGCTCATAATAAGAAGGGTATTTATTGAGGAAATAAACAGATATTCGATGGTGCATGCCCCTTATCTTGAATAATTTGATTTAATTCATTCTATTTAATTATTAAAACCTTGGATCTCAAGTTTTTAAAATTTTAAAACCTATGCTCTAGACAAAAGACAAAACTTATAATCATAAAAGAAGAAAAAAAAGTTGGAAAGGGGAACTCCAAAATAAATAATGGGATTTATCTTTGGGTTGGGAGAATCCCTTTAGACACAATTACTAAGTAAATTGGAAATTGCTTGCTAAATTTGAATTGGGACTTTGGAGAATCTCTTTTAGCAATTTATTTAAGTAAGCAAAGTAAATTGTTGGGAATTAGCAATGAATGCTTTTAATGAATTCCAATGCACAACTTGCATCAAGCTTCGATATTCCCATCAAATAATAGAATAAATCTTCACTTTAGATAATAAAAGATATTAGTTATTGGGTGTGATGATCCACCTGTATGCCATATTTCCATCATCTTGTATAATATTTATACCAACAAGGTCAGGATGTTAGTGCAATGCTTGATAAGCTAATCTTGAAAAGCAATGATGTTGGTTGATTATAACATGAAATATATATGTTCAAGCCCATCGAAAAAACATTAATATCAAACAAATAAGTGAGATTTCAGGAGTTCATCACATCAAATAAATTTTGGCAATGTGGGAAAACTTTTATTACAATGTAGCTGACACCTTCAAGCCTTATTGAAGAATTAGTTACAACCTTTGCATATATTTTAGATGGTCGATATTTTTGGTGTATAGATGAATCATTTGCATTGTTTTGATAACTTAATGAAACTTTGGAGTTTTGTTTTGAAGTATGAAAAAGTTGAGTAGTGATTTTAAGGTCTTAGGTTCATGCAAGAGTTAGATGGTTCACCTTTCTTTCCTATAAAGATGAAGTTTGGATTAACATATGGTGACAAGTTGGTGATAATGCTACTATTACAAATGTAATTGGAATTACTATCAAAAAATTTGGTTGTAGTATCAGGATGCAAATGCCATTTCCTTTGATTAACTCCAGAAAACATCATTGACAAACTAATTGAAAAGCAAGTTTTTCATACCAAACAGAATATATATATTTAGCAAAAGGCTTGTGACACTTTTCTTTGCACAAAATTATACAAAGGCTAGAAATGTTCTAATCCATCATTGGTCTCAAGTCCACCTATAACATATTGAAAGATTCAAGTCCCATTTTCACAAAGGACTAGAAATGTTCCTTTATTCAATGCCATGCTATGGAAACTTTCATCATGTTAAGGCTACTTTAATTTACTCAAGCCCCACCAATGCCAACTTTTTGACACACCTAGATTGGCAATAATCAAATGAGCACTAAATAAAGTTGTTAGACACCAAGTAAACAACCAACAAATTTAGGCCAACAACCTAAAAGGAACTTATCGTGGTAATAAGGTCTCTTATTCGAAAACTTATCTTGAGAATCTAAAAATGTTGCCCATGACACTAAGCTAATTGGAATGAACTATTTAACTGGTGAAATACATCATTCTTTTAAGCTATTGGGTGGAGTACTACTCCTTCCTTTTGTCCTTAACTTAATTTTAGAATAGTGGAGATCTTGAGGCCATTAAGAAAGAAGTGTAGTAGTTGATGAAAAGAAAAATGAAACAATTAGTATTTGATTTTGGCGAGATTTGTTGTGCGATTCATTGGTTCAAAACTTATAACTTCCTCTCATATTGGGTGGTAATATTTTTATGTGTGAATCAAATAATCAAAGTGAAGTTAGAAGAACTAAAGAATTCATCATTGTGCTTTTTTAGCTAGCAATCAAATGCTTATCTATTTGTTACAGGGAAGGATTTCCATGCAATGGAATTTCATGAATATATATCACTTCTTTTTAGTTTGTATGCATTTTTTAGAATGTCACCTCCCACTTTCTCACTCTATTTTTACTAGGTAGCTTGTCAACTTTTACCATGGAAATAATTCCAAAGATGGATGAAAAGTTACCTAACTTAGTTCATATAACCACTTTTGTTAATAATATATGTATATTTTGCTTTTACTTATTTTGCTGACAACCCATTATATCCTACAAGTTCAAACTCAAGTCCAAGAGTCCTAATTCAAAGAATTGATAATGGTTCTTTAATTGTGAAGCCACTCATAACTAAAATGATTGCACCAACAAAAACTATGACTTATGAAGTATTCAAATGGTACGGTGAAGAACCAATTTCAAATCTCAATGTATTTCTTAATTGAAAAACTCCCCTTCTTAGAGTGAATAATTGAACAACATTTATATGTCAACCAATGGTTCTGAATTCATTCTATTAATTTTAAAATATGTCAGGCATCTATCAGTTGATTCCTCGTTTAATGATGTATTTGGCCTAGCCACAACTACAAAAGTTTGAGTTTTTATTGGACTTATTGCCAAGAAACATAGACAGATCTATCCAACAAGAAAGCACTAAAAGAAGATAAACCTAACTATACAAATGAAGTAGAATTGGCATAGCCTAATGAATTTTATATCTTTTAATGATTGATTTTCTAGACTTGTAGTATTATCCTAATGAGTTTTAATACATATCACCAATCAAATGTTTGTGATATATAGTTAACAAATCCAATATTATTTGATATACATATCACATGGTTTCTTTGTTAACCAATGGATCCTACTAAGTTACTCATTACTATATACTTTCTATATCTCTCTACCTTGCTCTTAGTTACTCATAAAATTTCATGCAATTTATATAATTAAGTTTGATTATTGATAAGGTTCAAATCAAGGATGAAAATTATCAAGCATGAGTGTCGTATAGGCAACATAGTAGTAGACTCTAACCTTGCTATTGCTACATATACATATCTGAGTTAGATGCTTTATATCATATGCAATCAGATCATCATTTGAATGATGAAGGGTTTAATTATCTTTTTATATAGATGGTTTCTTTCATGAGGATAACTTTAAGCAAGAAAAATATGCCTTGCATTTATTCAGTTTATTGGAAGTATTTATGTGACAAAAGAAAATTAGTCTACAATAGAACTGACTTCATTAACTACTCAAGAGAACTAGACTCATGAACTAAAAAAGTAGAGGGATTTGGCACAAACCTCACTATGAAAAGAAAGAAAAATGCTAAGCAACATTGAAAGGATTAAAGTGGGAAGATCCAACCCAAATAGGGAAGAAAAAGATAAAATACTGAATAAAATGTACATCAGCATCTTTTTTAATATAAAAATTAGAAGAAGGTAGCTCATCTTTGTGCATATTGAATTCATCTACATATCATATGATGAAGCACCTAACCGTATCTAACACTTGCATATTCAATATATTATGTGATGCTACTAGATCATTGTTGACCTATTCCATCATTTCCTAACATATCAACTGCTTATCACCTGTTATTGCTAGCCTAAAATGAAAGGGAGGACATCAAAAGTTCAAGAAAAAATACTTGACCAAAGTCAAATACCAATTCGACAATAATAATGTCCGACTTCTATTTCCTTTGTACTTAGAAAATCTAGTCTTTACATAAGGATTGTTTTTATTATATAGAAATTGATAGTGGAATTCCATCATAAGAAAATGATTTTTAGAAATCCCTTCTAAGAAATAGATATTCTTTCTTTTGCTATCCAATTTTTTTTCTATCCAAAAATTTATCATCTATAATTTTTGATAGAATTTGATTGTTCCAATGGCATTATAATGGAAGGTGATCTCAATATTAAAAAAGAATTCAATTAATCATGGAATTATTGCCCATGATCAAAAGAATTATAGCCATCTTTAGTTTTGGCTAGAAATAAAGATAAAGGAATATATTGAATTGAAGAGATTCTACAATCTATAATCTATATTTCATTCCCTTTCTCCTCTCTTATTTATCTATGTCACCTTGAGAGATGAGATACAAAATATAATAAAGGTGTTGGGTGATACCAACTAGAACTTGTTATATTAGAATAGAAGATTGCTTCATCTTCAAAGATTGGAGTGAAAAAAAAGTTCAAGGAAGAAAACATCATCATTCTTTTTAAGTTAGTTTTGGTTTTACTTCCACCAAAAGAACAAACCATGGCCAATCAAATGGTAATAGGGGATCTCAAATGAAATGCCCAAATAACTATGAAAAATAGGCATCTTTAAAATACCAACAAACTATTGAATATATAGGTTTCCATTCACAACATCAAGTGGATGAAGGCTTGTATCTCCTTAGGTTTTTATACTTCTCAAAAATCTAGTCTAAAATAAAGGGGTATAAAATCCATTCATATTGAACCATCTCAAACATAACATTGGGTAAATTAGGTCTAGTGGATGCTGGAATATCTTTTAATTTGTTCAGTGATAATGCTTGACCAGAATTTAGATCTTTCATCAAATCACTATTGGCTTAGCAACTTCTTTCTATTTCTTTCAAACATGGTCGATGAACAAACAACCTTGATTCTAATTTTTTTTCTATGAACCATACATTGAATAATCAATGATTTATATTTTTTTTTCTTTAATCTAGTGTAGTTGAGCTAATAACACAAAGATTCATATTGAATATGCCTCTAAAAAAGTGTATTTCTTTGTCATTTCCTTATGACATGATAAAGAATTATCACATTCAACTAACTCAACAATTAGCTTCTACAACTCTCACTCTTCTATTTAGAGTTAATAAAAGCAAACTCCTAGAATGAGAGAGTGAGAAAAAGAAAGTGGACATGATCCAACGTTATAAGAATAAATGGAAGAGTTGTAGACAAATAGTATATTGAAAGAAGAAATTTTAAATTTATGATTAATTGATTGGATGAGGAATTGACATAGCAAACTAGGAAAGATAAACTTTAAGGAAACTCTCATGAGGGCATTAAATAGAAGAGTAATTCAAGTCAAATATGTTTTGCTAGAGTTTTCCGTCTATGATTTTCCATCTATCATACTCTAAGTTAGCCTACATTATTTTAGAAATTTTGTGAAGTGTCAGACTACAACATATCTACTTGTTATAATCTCTCCTACTATTGAATATGAGTAACTATCCAATAAGAAAAGATGGGATAAGCTTTTAACTTTCATCATTCACTTTGATCAAGGATTTATGTTGAAGCCTATTGAGTTAAGACCAACCTTAGCTATGCTTTATTGAGAAGGGACAAGAGGCATTTACCCTTTAGGATAAGGTTTAATAAAAATTATCTATAATCTTTTCCACCGTCTTTATTTCTAAATTCAAGAGGGATAACTACCAAGATGGGAAAAAATGGATTGCCTCTTAACCAATATCTTTTTGCTCTTTCAACTCTCTCCCCTTAGCATTGTAAACACTTAACAATACTTTTGTTCGCGGGCTTCCTAGCTTTAATCACTTAACAAAAAAAAAACACATGAATTTGCTCACAAAATCAATAAATTCTACTTTTCTTTTTTTGTAGGCCTCTTTTATAAAAGTGAAATGAGTAAAAACGTTCAAATTCATCTATTTTTTGTATATGCATAATCAAAGTTATAAAAACCTTGCAAGTTACAGTACTTTAACCAAGCAAGGTCCTCTTTGGATTAGACTTACTTAGAGTTGATACAAGCATGTAGCTTGGAATTAAAGACCCTCTTGTACTTATAGTGTGTACCCCCGCCATTTATATGTAAGTACTACTTTAAAACATCATTTCAGGAAGGTCCTTTCACATTTGATTCAAAAAATAAAAATACTCCATGATACTCTTCTATAAATGATATATCAACCTCTTGCTAGCTTTCCCTAGGTGCATTAATTGTTTTATTTTCATGGCCATTTATGAATCTATCATAGTTCTTGTGACTTTGTTATAGTGATAAAATTAATCATGTGTGACACAATCCCAAAAACTTGTTAGGTGGCTGGATTCATCTAATGGAGATTCACAAGTATATGATTCATTTAATAGTAAAGGGGACGTAAGTCTAGATATCGATTCTATAGTGATTGTTTGAGTAATTTGACTAATCCACAGTGATCTAATAGCTGCATAAATTGAATGATTAAATAGGATCAAAAAAATAAATAAATAGACTATAGGATTACCAAAATAAGACAATATGTTTGATGAAATTTGTATATCATTGAGGCAATATTACGTTGGATTATTACATGAAGGATAAATAGATATTGATTTAACCTAGTACCCTATTAGTATACGAGGTGGTTACCAAAATAAGACTATCACTACTATGTATGGCCTCTTTATTTTTGTGCCTTCTGTATTTTACTACCAAAACTATATATTTTTTGTGCCTTATGTATTTAATCATTTGTGACATGTCTACATATCTACAAATTTTTTTGTCTTCTTTTTCTTCTTATTCTTCTTATACTTCTTATTCTATTTATTCTTATTTTATTATTATTCTTTTTATACTTATTATTCTTCTTATTCTTCTTATTCTCCTTATTCTCCTAATTCTCCTAATTCTTTTTATTCTTCTTATTATACTTATTATTTTTATTCTTCTTATTCTTCTTATTCTTCTTATTCTTCTTATTCTTTTAATTCACTACAAGAAAAATCTCATATAGTTAGAGACAATTCCCTAGCTAAATGGGCATTTTCCATCACTAAACGGGATATAGCGACGGATTACCGATGGATTGGTTCCTTAACTAAAGTGCTTCTTGCTAAAATTTAGAGACAAAAAGTGTTCCTAGCTAAAAAGTTAGCGACAGAAAAATCTCTTGCTAAAAAAGACAAATTCCCTAGCTAAATTAGCAAGATAAATGAGATTTTACGTCGCCAAACGAAAATAATGACGGATGATTCCCTAGATAAAGTGCTAGTTTATAAATTTTAGCGACGGATATAGTCCCTAGCTAAATAAATTCAGCGACGAAAATTCTGTCGCTAATTTTAATATTTTCCTAGCTAAATTAGATAGGGAAAATTCCCTAGCTAAATTAGCAAGGGATTTTTCCCTAGATATTTTAATTTCAAAATTAATTTCAGAATTTAATTTATTTTAAAATTTTTTAATTAAATAATTTAATATTTTTATATCATATTGAATAAAAATTGAAACTATAAATAATTTATAATAAACAAAAAATAAAATCATTTAATATCTTATTCTATTTTAATATTTTACATAATTAAAACAAAAAAATAACAAAATTTTATTTCATTTTATTCATCGATATATCTACCGACAGTGCATAAAATATAATATATCCATTCATTGACATTACTTTCTCTCCCAATGCTCCTCTGATCATTATTTTTCTATTACGACAAAGCTGTGCAAGTCACGACACATAATGTCTAGTGAAAAATCTCATCATTTATAGAAGCTTTGTATGAGGAACAATGCGGTATCATATTTGTAAGAAATTTAAATCACTCAGTCAAATTAAAAAAAAGTTATGTTTTGATACATATATAATCCTACAGTATATATATAAATATATACTAGCATTTCACTCGTACATATATTACTGTAGTATATGTACATAAAAACAGCAGTATTATGTGTACATATAAACTGAGTACAAATATACTCGGTATATATGTACATAAAATACTGCAATATTATATGTACATATTTACTGACTTTATTCATACGTATATACCTCATTTGGTGGTGTTGCTGCTGCTCCCGCTATTCCTGCCGCCGCTGCTACTCCCGCTGCCGCTCCTACCGCTGCTCCTGCTCCTGCTACCGCTCGTACTACTACTGCCGTTGCAGTTGTCACGGCCAATACCTCTGCCACTATCGCCGCTGCCACTGCCACTACCCTCGCTGCGACCACCGCTACCCCCGCTGCAGCCGCCGCTGCCCCCACTGCGGCCCCCGCTGCATGCAACTACCGCTGCTTCCACTGCTGCTACCCCCGCTACCGTTGTTGCCGCCTCTACTGCAGCCACCGCTGCTTCCGGTGTAACCGCTGCTACCGCCGCAGCCACCTCTGCTACCGCCGCGGCCACCTCTGCTTCTGGTGCAGTCGCTACTGCCGCTGCCACTACCTCTGATGCCGTCCCCCCCCCCCCCCCCCCCCCGCCGCAACCTCTTCGGCCACTACTGCCGCCCCTATTGCCGCTCCTGCAGCCCCTACTACTACCACCACCACCACTACTACCACTGCTGCTTCCGCTATTGTCACTGCCGCTTCCGCTGGCGCTGCTGCTATCCCTACTACCACTAACACTACTACTGCTGATAATAGGCTTTTACATACCTATAATAAGCTAAAACTCTACCCAAAAAATTCGGAGGCACACAAAAATTTTCACAGATATATAAAAATAATTATTATAGACATGAACAAACACAAATTAATGTTGATTGTCATACAGCTTAAACTAAATTTTAATTAAATAATTTACTATTTTTATATTAAATTTAATAAAAACAGAAACTATAAATGAAAATTTTAAATTAAACAAAAAAAAATTATTTAATAACTTATTCTAATACAAAATATTAAATAACTAAAAAAAATAACAAAAATTACATTACTCTTAGTAATCAATGTATCTACCAACTGTGTATAAAGTATAATCTATCAATGCATTGATGTTGCTTTCTCTCCCCCTGCTTCTCCGATCACCAACTTTTCATTGCGAAAAAACTGTCCGAGTCACGGTGCTTCATGTCTGTTGAAAAATCCCTTCACTTATACAATCTTCATATGGGACAGAATGCGGTACCACAGTTGTAAGAAATTTAACCACTAAATCAAATCAAAATAATTATAAAAAAACTATATACTAGCATTTCACTCGTACATATATTAATGTAATATTTGTACATAAAAATTGCAGTATTATGCATAAATATATACCGAGTACATATATACTCAGTATATATGTAGATAAAATACTACAGAATTATTTGTACTTATATACTGACTATATGCGTACATATATATCAAATTTGGTGTCGTCCCTACTGCTCTCGCTGTCTCTGCCATCCCTGCCACTACTGCTGGTGCTGCCGCTGCTGTTGGTGCACTCGTCGATGCCTCCACTGTCGTGGCTGCCACGGCCGCCACTGCCACTGTCGCCTTCGCTGCCACTATAGCCGCTGATGACGTTGATGCTAGCGCTGCCTCCGTAGCTGCCACTGCCTACTGCCACGACTGCCACTACCGCTCCTGCCGCTTCTAGAACCACTGCCACCACTACCGTCACTACCATAGCTGCCGTCGCTACTACAACTATCATTGCAGATAATAGGCTTTTATATACCTATAATAGGCTAAAACTCTATACAAAAAATTTGGAGAAACACAAACATATTCACAGATATATAAAAATAGTTATTATAGACATAAACAGACAAAAATTTAATTAAATAATTAATATTTTTAATTAAATTTAATAAAACCAGAAACTATAAATGAAAATTTTAAATTAAACAAAAAAAAATCATTTAATAACTTATTCTAATACAATATTTTAAATAACTAAAACAAAAAATAACAAACATTATTTTACATCTTATTAATCAATGTATCTACCGACTGTGCATAAAGTATAATCTATCAATGTATTGACATTGCTTTCGCTACATCTACTCCTCCGATCACCAACTTTTTGTTGCTAAAATGATGTCTGAGTCACGGTGCATCATGTTTATTGAAATATGTTCACTTATACAAGCATCATATGGGAAATAATGCGATACCATATCTGTACAAAATTTAAACCACCAAATCAAATCAAAATAAATAAAAAAACTATGTTTTGATAAATATATATTGTTGCAATAATATGTACATATATACTAGCATTTCACTCGTACATATATTACTGTAGTATATGTACATATAAACTATAGTATTATGGGTACATATATACTGAGTACATATATATACTTAGTATATATGTACATAAATATTGTTGTATTATATGTACGTATATACTGACTATATACGTACGTATATACCACATTTGTTGCTGTTGCTGTTGCTGCTGCTCTCGATGCTGCTCCCCCTGTGGCTGCCTCTGCCACCACTGCCGGTGCTGCCACTGTCGCCCCCGCCACCATCGCTGTTGCCGCCGCTACCATGGCTACTGATGTTGCCGCTACCATGGCTACTGATGTTGCCACTACTATCGCCGCTGTCGTTGCTGCCGATGCTGCCACCAGTGCCGCTTCCGCCGTCATCGTTGCCTCTGCTGCCACAGTTGCCGCCACTTCTGCTACCGCCATTGCCATCGCTGCCGTTGCCGCCGCCATTGCTGCCACCGCTGCCGCTGCCACTGCTTCTGAAAATAGGCTGCCACTGCTTCTGAAAATAGGCTTTTACATACCTATAATTGGCTAAAACTCTACCCAAAATATTCAGAGACAAAAATATATTCACATATATATATATAAACAAATATAATAGACTTGAACAACCACAAATTAAAGTTCATTGTCATACAACTTCAACAAAAATCCAAAAGATGTCCAGCAATTATGTTTAGAGATAAATAGAGTACAAAAATAATATGTTTTTAGAATAATAAAGATAAGATAAGCTAACCCTCTTTTTGATAAAGCTGAAATCGGTAAATATGGGACCCATGAATTGGAAGGACCGTTATAATGTCTGAATGCTTTGAATCGAGATTTTTTTTTGTCTCATATAATGTGACCTACAATGATTCATAATTTGGTTAATCAAAAAAGCAAAGAACAAAACTAGAATAAAAAAAATTAAAACCTGCAAAAATATATCATAATTATTTGCTACACATAGACAAAAATCAATAATAATTTAGAAATAATTCTCATACTCAATCATCTTCATAATTTGTATGGAATGCTAGCCTCTCCTGTGAAGATTCATGACTGGATCTCGGAATGCTATCTGTTGCGTCAATGCTGCTAACTGTGACTCTATATAGGACATCTGATGTTGCATTATATTTTCAATTTCTTTAATTTCTTGCATTTCTTCCATCAAATTAGTTATCTGCTCATCATTCTTTTTCATTTCGATCTCCATATCTACAATACGTTTATTTGTTTCCAGTGCTTGTTGTTCAACAACCTCATCCACCATTGCTGAGATAGATGAATTAGAAGCATGACTGCTACAACAAAATATCACTCCCTTAGAGTCAATTCTGTACACTCGCTGCTTCTTTTGACCTCCTATTGTCTCCAAATAAATAGGATCATAGTTAATTGGTCGAAGATCCATATAACCTTCAACTTGTTGGTGAGCAGCTTCCGTGATCATTCTATGGTATCTATTTGATGATTCTTCATCACAAGAAAACAATTCAGTACTCTCATTTTGGTCAATATTTAGAGCAATTGTACTTTCCTCATGATAAATCCAAACAAAATAATTTGGCACAAAGCCATATTTAGCCAAATGATATCTTATAGTGTTTGCATCATGCAAAGGGATATTCTGATACTTGTGATGATTACATGGACACTTAATTTTTTCTCCATCCATCAATCTCGATTGACTACATGCAAAATTGATGAAAGTTTCAAGCCTAGTCAAAAAATCTTTATTAAAAAATCCATTAATAACCCTTCTATACATTCGCTGATGATCTGAGCTCATTTTGTCCTATTTTATTTACAAAAAATAATGCCCAATCATTATTTTGAATAAAACATTCAATTACTTCAAAATATACAAATAATTAAATAAAATTACTTACAGATGAATATTTAAAAATTAAATATCGTTAATATCGAGGCAATGCATATGTAGAATCTACATTAATATATAAAGCAATTTTTAGCACGATAAAGATTAATAGATATCACATTTATACTAGATAAAGGGTTCAAAATGTGATAATGCACACGAAAGGAAAGAAAAAAAAGACATTTAATGTTTGAACGAGGAGAGGGAGAGGGAGAGAGAGAGAGAGAGAGAGAGATAAGGTGGGGAGAGAAAGGGGCATAGAAATGGGGAGATGGGGGAAGAGAGAGAGAGGGAGAGAAAAGGATGGAGAGAGAGAGAGAGAGGGAGAGAAAAGGATGAAGAGAGAGAGAGAGAGGGAGAGAAAAGGATGGAGAGAGAGTGGGAGAGAAATGGTGAAAGGGAGAGAGGGGGAAAGGGGGAAGAGGGAGAGAGGGAGGGAGAGAGAGTGAGAGAGAATGAGAGAGAGGGGTGGAGAGAGAGAGAGAGAGAACAAGCAAGAAAGCAGAGCCATAAAAAAATAACATGAGAGAGTGTGTGACAAAGAAAAAGAGGAAGAGAATGACTGAAAAATTATAGAGGGAGAGAGAGACACATAGAGAGTGCAGTGTTAGAATGAAGAATTATATAAAAGAAAATATAAGTTCTTCAGTACAAATCAATCAAATATTACATATTTTGTTATACATAAGTTCATATTTGAGCTTGAGGCCCAAGGGGTGGGATTAGGTAAGAGTACGACCCTTATTTGTATTATACCATATATGAGCCTGAACAATGGATACTCTCATGCTATGTGCTTACATATTGTTGATATTATATCTTTAGCCATTTTATTTCATGTTGGTGCAACAAAATAGTATTATCCCATATATAATTATATGTTAGGATACATATAGTAAATATAGTTATAAATAGTTACATTTAGTTTAACATATAATTATATATAGATATATGCATACAAGTAGTTATAAGTATATATAAATAAATGTATACAAAGTTATAAACAATTATATAGATTTACATATATGTATACATATATGTATACATAATTAAAAATAAAGTTATATTTATTTATATAGAGTTTTTTATTGTTATACAAATATTTATATATAGTTATACACATTTAGTTAAACATTATGTTGTATGTTTTTATACATATAATTATAAATATAGTTACATGTGGTTATACATATAGTTACACATATGGTTCAACTTATATTTTTACATGTATGTATATATATTTTTGCATATGATTTCATATATTTATACATATAGTTATGTATAGGTATGGATATACTAAAATACAATTTTTATACTAATATATAAAAATGTATATTAAATACATGTTAATTATATATATATATATATAGTTATGTATAAAGTTTTTATATTTATACATACAGTAAGATATAATTATTAATAGTTATATGTTATTATACATATAATATATATAGTTAAAATTTATATATCGTTAAACATTTAGTTAGATATATATATATATATATATTCATATGAGTAGTAATATTTAGTTATACATAAATATATACAATATTATAAACAAATATATAGATTTACATATATGTATACATATATGTACAAATAGTTAAAAATATAGTTATATTTAAATATATAAAATTTTATTTAGTTTTATAAATACTTATATATAATTATACACATATAATTAAACATAATGTTTTAATTTTTAATACATGTAATTATAAATATAGTTACATGTGATTTATATTTAGTTACACATATAGTTATACTTATATTTATACTTAAAATAATCAAATCCTACTTGCGTTGTCATGATAAAGATTTTTGAATCCAAGATTTTGAAAAAGTTACTAGTTGGATGGTTGGTGGCATCATTAAATAGGTGTAATCCTTGGGTTTGAACCTATCATTGTTTTTTGAAGAAGTATATTTTGGTAAACCCTATGAGAATCAAAAATTGATTTTTGAATTCTAAAACTATTATTTTAGATTTAAATTTTTTAAAAACTTCTGTGAGATAAATAAAGTTGATGTATTTCGGTGCATCAAAAGTGGATAAAAGTTATAATGTTATAGGAAAAAATGTTAAGGGGACCCAAAATGAAAATAATTATGTCTTATTACAATTTTAATTTTAATATAATATTTGGGGACCCAAATCCAAAATATTTATGATTTGAGTCTTCCAAATTATTATACAGATAATTACCTTTCTTTATTCATACGGTATGCGTATGCTCAAGTATGCATATGAGTTTATGTAGAAACTCATTTTTTCATAAGCAAAAACATATGCATATGGAGTTCATAAATACTCTATATGCATAAACATATGCATAAACTCGTTTTTTCATACTGAGTAAGTTGAAACGAGTTTATGCATAATCTTTTTTTTAATTATATTGGGATAATTATGAGTATCCGAATTTAGGTACTAAAATATAACCCAAATCATATATATATTGGATTCCATAAAATAATTATCCATTATACATATGTATGAATATATATATATATATATATATTAAGGATGAAAATATTAAGTATTATTATTATTAGTGTTGTGGAGGAATTCTATTTTTTTTTTTTGTAAAGTTAGATAAAAGTTAGTTCTATTTTTGGAAGCAACAAAATATAAAGAATCATACTTTTATTATCAAAAAAATCTATTTAATAAAATTTTGAAATTAAACTAATTTAAGAAAATACATCTCAGAGCAATATTCCTACCTTTTAGTGGTATCAATGCATAATATTAAATTGTTTTTTGTTATTTTGTTTTGTAATTTAAGAGATGCAAGCCTAATCTTTTTTTCTATTTGAAGATTAGAATGATTTGAATTTCTTGTTATGCATGTAATTGCTACTTAAGAGCTATGGGGCTACTTTATTTTCATTTTCTTTTTTCTCTCAATAATTTGGATTTTTTTGGCTCCTTTGCAAGACTAATAATTATTCTTGATCAGTAATTTATTTTTGATATTTCCTTAATTGCTATGTGATCAACTTGAAAACTTACAAAATACCTTATGCGACATCATAAGCAAGGTCTCTTTGTTCAAGCTTCTTTGTTGTGCATTCCAAAACTATAATAAAACCTTGATTTATCATTTTCATTATACATGATGAATAGTTCTATACTTAGTCTCTTACAAGAGATTTGAACATAATGCAGGTTGATGTGTAGGATTTAGCTTGGGTTTAGGTTGTTCTTAACCTACGACTTGCATTCCTACAAACAATTTAGAAATATTAAAAATTTAAGATATAATATATTAAAAAATGATAATATGGCATACAAATCATGTAAGTGACTAAATCTATTTTTCAAATTAAATTTATAATCTCTTTTCTTTGGTTCAAATTAGAAACGTAATCAAATTATGGTGCTAGAATGAATATAATCAACCCTCATATGACTTATGAAATGTCATCCCTCCGGTGGCTATTAAGCTAGCAAGAAATGAATATAAATCAATTTAGTCATAGGAATCATAATAAATTTTACTTTTATGGTGCAATATAAATGGATGGATGGATTTACTTCTCAATTATTGATCATACAATAAATACAAGTGGCTCTGACAACATTGAGAAGTAATTGCTTAATATGAGTACATAATGAGTTTATAATGACTCGGACTAATTTAAGGATGACATTGCACGAGGGGTTATTATCACGATCCTAGGGCACTCTCATTCAAGAGCTATGATGTGCTTAATTTGATTAGTTAAATTTCATAGGATTTAAAATACTTTAAATTCCAATATCAAATGTTTTTGCATTTTTAATCATATGTTTTTACAATTTTTATAAATTACTTATAAAGTATAGTAAAAGTTTATGTTTACTATTTCTATAGTTATATAGATATAGTTATGTTTAAATAGTTTATGCATACTATTTTTATAGTTATATATATATATATATATATATATATATAGTTATGTTTAAACACACTTATATAAAGCACACTTATATTTATGTATACTATTTTTGTATACAATATGTAGTCACTACAATAAAAACCATAATCAATGATGCTTAAAAAGCGTCATTATATATATATATAATGCTGCTTATCAATAGCGTCATCTGCTAGCTTTATTTAACAATGACGCTTTTTTGCAGTGTCATCTACTATCAATAGCGTCATTATATATATATACAATATGTACACTTATATTTATCTATACATATAATGATGCTTTTTTGCAGTGTCATTGAATCATACCTTGATGCTAAAATAAAGCGTCATTTTTATTAACAATGACGCTTTATTTTAGCGTCAAGGTATGATTCAACGACACTGCAAAAAAACGTCATTATATGTTGTAGCTATTGTAAATTTTTTTAATACTATGACACTTAGTAAAAGCATCAAGGAAGATTATGATTTAAATAAATTTAAATTTAATAATTATTATAAATATATTTTCACCTATTATTGTAATACTGCATGCACATAAGAACAACATTCTTTACAATCCATACCAAGAATACAATTTTCAAGTACAATGGGGAACTCGGACTTCTTACAAATCAAAAAAAATATAACACAATTTCAACATTCATTTCTTAAATTCAATTCAAAATTTTTGATATATGCAACCCAATTGTGCCTTATATCCATAAAACTGGTTCCTACTAGCCTGACAAAGTTGAGAGTTAATTTCCAAATAAGATAACCTGAATACAAAAAGATGAACAATAAATACTTACACTTGCAGAAAAAAATATATTATAGAGCATTGGAAAAAAAACAGGAATGATAACAACATATCATAAAAATAATTTATATAACAATTGACATATACGATTAAACAAATTTAACAACAACAAAAACAAAGTTAGTAGTAATTGATAAAATATAAAGCAGGAGATTTATCAATTATGGCATAAAATTTTTGATGTGGTATGTTTTTTAAAGTGAAGATTTCTTTGAGCCCTACATTAAGAAAAAAAATTTTTGTTACCAATAAATGCTTCATTTTATAATAAGAAGGGGAAAACTTACATATTAACAATGTCTTTAAGATCATTTGAAGGTTGATGATGCAAGGAATCAAGGTAATAGGTGATCAAAGTCATTATGTCAAGTACCACCAATACCCAATGACAACTACAAAATTAACATTAGTGTAACAATATAACATTTATAATTTGATAAATATGCATACTTATAATCTTACTTATGTTAAATAACTTACCCTGGGTTATATGCAATAAAAACAAAATCTGCATTATTTGCATTCATCAACCGATTAGCTATAACACTTGACCTATTTTTCTTGCTTGTTTCTCCCAATCCAGCTTTGGAAACCAATGTTGGATTTACAAAAATAAATCGCTCTGCCTTTTTAGCATCAACCATCTTTGCATGCAAGTGTCTGATTTAATTTCACACAATATTTAAAAGTTTTAATATTTTAATTTAACTAATATTAAATAAATTCTCATTATGAAAAATTAAAGCATAAATAAGATCGTTAAAATATATGAAAAACATATTAAATGTTTCTCTTACCATATATAGAACATAAGGCAATTAGATGATACCTCTGTTGATGATATTATGATATCCATATCTTCTTTCATGAGGAATGTCTTAAATGACTGTCCAAAAACCTTCTCTATGAAAATTGTGGGATAAATAACAATTTGACAGTCACCATCTTATTGTGATACTTAGAAAAAAATTAATACTCAAGAATATTCAATGAATCAAAAATCATTTATAAATATTAGAGTAATAAAGAAAAATATATTTAGCCACCCAAAATATTATCATGTTCCATTATGGAATAGATTTGCATTTTTGAATATTAATTTGTGGTTATAACTTTAGGTGCTAATGAGACGAGACAACTCACAAGCTACTCGGACTCAACTCAATTAAAATTTGATCAAAACTCAACTCGTGTAAGATCAATTCGAGTTCGAGCATGACTAAAAATGTTAACTAGTTTAGTCGACAAACTAGTAACTCGACTCAAATAGATCACAACTCAAAAATTTTTGTATATAAAATTTTAAATTTTTTTTTATTTATATCTCTATTTTAGGAGATGAAATATATAATATATCTCTATTTTTTTATTCTTAAAAATCATACATTTTTATTATTTATGTAGTTTTAAATATATTTATTTTTAAAATATTTAATTTTCTCTAAAGAAAAGATATAATAAAATAGGATTTATTCTATAAATTATATTAATAAATTAATATTATAATGAATATATAAAAACTATTATTATAATTTATATCCAAATTATAAATTAGTCATTATACATTTTTATATAAATCTTAAATAGTTTTCAGCTTACTTTTTATTTTATCTAAGCTTTGTGTTCTAACCTTAACACCAAATTTTAGAAGAATTGTATAATTTTTTTACCAAACCAAACAAAATCCAATGTTGGATTCCACCCACTTACAACATTCAATGGAATGGTTGCATAGTTGTTGCATTAAAGAAAGCATGGTTCAAGGTGGGTCATGTGTCAGAAGGCAAATCACATGCCCACCCTTATCACACCCAACCCATGACATTTTTTGTAGCTATCATGTATGCTCAAATCATAGTCTCACAAGCACCACCCCAAGACCCAACATGACCCATGTCAAGCATAAGACTCGAACCAAATTTAGTCTAGATGGCTAGTAAACTGGATCAAATTATGCTACAGATACACAACGAACAAGGGCCACTCCATCATCTCTCCATTATCAACATCTAACACTACAATTTAATCATCAAAGCATACATTTTTCCTTGAAACTAACTATTCTAGTAGTTTTTTAGACATGTTTAAACCATCACTAATGTATAAAAATTTGTCATTACATCTACACTAAGGTTGGTAAGGGAGATTGGGTAAAGGGTGAAAAAAAACTATTCTAACAGTTTTTACTTCATCATGACAGTAATTTTCCATGAACAAACAAGGTATTGTCAAATAAAATGCTAAGTAGGAAAGTTGAGACAATGTTAAGGAAAAGGGTACTTGGAATGATGAAGCTTTCAGGAAACAGTAAATCAGGAGGTATTCACTAAGTGAAGCTACTAAACTTAATAAACAACATTGCAGAGTCTACACAAAATACATAAATAAATAAAGTTTCACAGCACACTCCAAACAGGCTACATACCAGGCTTCTTATACACAGAGACAAACATCTACTTGATGCATTTGAAGCTTAAAAATAAAAACTTTTAAAGATTACCAATAGGATGAGTATGGTATACTGCTACTCCTATCATAGCTTTTGGACCTTAACTGGCCGCCAGACCCAAGTGGCGACCCAGAAAGTCTCTGACCCAGATCATAAGAAATGCCAGAGAAAGGTGACCCATATGCATTTGGGTGGTTCATGCTATTAGGGAAGGCTGGCACTTAATAAAATAAAAAAGTATATGGCACAAGAGACGCTGAAGAAAATAGACCCAGAAAGGAATCACAACTCATGAAAGTTCTAGAAGTATAGTACCTCCTGAATAACAATGGGGAGAAGAATAAGACGATCCCCTACATGACTCAAACAATCACTTGGATTGAATTGAGTTTTCACTTCCACTCAGCAACAAAGGAGAATGCATTGGCATTCCAGATGAATTTGGGGAAGAAACAATCACATTACAGATGTTCTACAGTTTATATTGCCCAGAAATCTGCACAAAGAAGAGTTTTGCTAGTTTAATTCATAACAGGCAAAATCATGTCCAATGGGCAGTAGGAGAAACTGCAGGAAGTACAACAACTGGATCCAGCAGAAGAGATAAATTTACATACAGTCAAATGCTTGTAGAAAATAATGGACACACCATAAACTTTAGGGTACGATCATAGATAACCACTAGACTAGAGAAAAGCTTGACAGCATAGTCTGCAATCTCACGAGTTTCATATTCTGCAAAAACATATCCTTTGAATTTGTCACTCTCCTTATCCCGAGCAAAGTGCAACTTTAGAACTCTCCCAGCTTGAATTAAAATATCATACAAAACCCTATCGCTCACCCTCTCATCCAAATTCCCTGAAAAAATTATTACAATATATAATATAAAGATGTTTCGTGAATACTTAGAGAATTAAGATATTGGATGATGCTTAGAGAAATTAGATAATTATGGAAGAAGAATTTTGTCGAGCAGTTGGTGAGCAGAAAATATGGAGCTTGCTCTTTTCTCTCCGTTACATTCATGACCCAATCAGCCTTAAAATAGACATTAAAGATAAATTGAAAAACTCCCCACTATGTGGGAGAACACCCCCACTGACTTTACAAAATAAACTACCACAACTTAAGAGAAAAATAAGGAAAATACTAAGTATAAGTCAACAACTGAAATGGGTAAAGAGTGGGTAGTTAATGGTGTTTTGTTTGAAGTTGTACTGACAAGAACGTAACCAAAACAATGTTGAGATGTGGTAGTGGTTCATGTAATGGCCTAAGTATGCTGACGACTACTGATTGCCAATAGGTTAACCTCGTCAATTCTAGTAATTCAATGCGATGTTTTTTGATAAAAATTAAATGTATGGAAGAGCAGATACAATTAGAAACTTAATGAGGAAACTTACAGGATGCTGCAAATATGGCCAATGATATCGGAGACGTGAGCTTGAAGCCGAGCTGTTGGAAATGGCCGAACGTGATGAAGAAGACGTGCAAGTCTTTCTAGCGATCGATTCTTCATTATATTAAATTAAGTTAAAAATAATATTAAATTAATCACATAATTTTATTAAATCACCTTATATTTACATTATATTTTTATTTCTCTTATGGATAAATTAAATATTAAAAAATAAATTTTAAAATTAAATATTATTACTTATTTTATAAATAAAATAATCAATTTTGAATGTAAAAATATTTAGATATTTTAAAATTTTATCATAAGTTTCTGTTTATTTTTAATAAATAATTTTCAACTAAAATTTGATAATTTTTTTTATTATTATAGAGTAAAAATAAAATTATTATTAATTATTTAAAAAAAAATAAATAAGAAATTAGTTACAATTCAATAAATTCAAAATTAAATTTTTCACATCCACGACACTAATAAAAGTGACAAGGTTTTTAATTTTTAGCCCCTTATTCCTTGGAAATTTTTAAGGAGGTAAGAAATTTTCCAAACCTATTAGTGTTAACAATGACACATCTAGTAAGTGTCATTAAATGTCTACTTACAAATATAATAATGACATTTTATAAAAGCGTCAAAATATAAAGCGTCATTAATATTAAGTTTTGTTGTAGTAACAATGACACCTCTAGTAAGTATCATAAAAACTTAATACATTTTCCAAATAATAATGCTTTTAGAAAAGTGTCATTAAATGTCTAATTACGAATAGTATAATGACATTTTCTGAAAGCATCAAGATATAAAGCTTCATTAATTTGCTATTTTGTTGTAGTGTTATGTATATTAAAGAAGTTATTAATTCTGCATACCTACTGTGCACCATCAAAATCCACACAATGACATCGCATCATATCACAAATGCATGGAGTATGTATACTATTAAGTATATATACGCAATCCAAGAACACCACGGTGAATAAAAGAGAAGAATTTTGGAAACAATAATAACAGAATCAATACACATAAGCTTAATCAAGATAATCGATGAAGAATAAATGTATAAAACGTACCTCAAATCAAATAAAAATTAAAACTTAAACCTCGAGTATATGTTGATGTGTCGGTGTCGAGGGATTGATGGCCAAATGCGGAGGTTCGCTTCACTTGTTGAAGAATATCGCATCTCGACGTGAATGTAAATATTAGCAAATTTTTTTATAATTTTAATTATTAAAACATTAAATAAACAATATATATATATATAATCAAAAAGAGTGATTAATTTTTTTTACTATCAAAATTTTTTCAACAAAATTAATGTGCGTGTATCAAGGTAAAAATGAAAAATAAACACCTTACAATTTTTTATTATATTATTAATTAAACAATAAATATATAAACAATTAAAAAATATATGTATAGTCACTCGCCTAAGAGTTATAAAATACTATTAATGTTAAAAATATATAAACATTTATATTTTATGATTATAAATTTTTAAGAATTCATATTAATTTTTACAAAGATGATATGAAATAATTTTAAATGCATAAAATTTCATATTATTTGATATCATTAATAATTTTTAAAATTCAAAAAATTACTTAAAGTGAGAAGATAATTAAAATAAGTTATATTTATTATTTTAATAAAAACTTAATGTTAAAAGCTAATAGTAAAAATCTTACTCAATTATTTAATTCATATAAATTTTTGTATATGTATTTATTTATAAATATTAATTTATTTTCTTTTAACTTTATTAAAAAATTATATTTTTATTATTTTTCAAGATTTACAAAATTTCTATTATTTATTTATTTAAAAGTTTTCAATAATAATACATTCTTTTTACTTATAATAATATTAATTATTACTAGTTTATTCATCAATTCAGATAATTTTGAAAATATTTTCTATTTTATTATACAATGAATTAATTTACATTTATATTAATAGAAATTTTAATATATGTTAATTTTATTTTTAAAATATAGAAAAAAATTATTATACTTATTGAATTTATTATTTAATGTTACTTTAAAAAAATATTAAGTTTCTTATTTTAATATTTTAGAAAAATTTTTTGTATACTTTTATAAAAAATTAATACATCATAAAAATCGTTAATTTAGTCCTTATTAATATATATATTATTTTTTGTTTTTTAATATTTTTTAAATTATTTATTTATAATATAATTTTTTTATGATTTTATGCGGCATGTATCCCTCAAGGATTGCTTATCAATAGACCATTACCATACATTTAATAAACAAAATTAAATAAAATATTAAAACAAATAATAAATAAAAAAAATTTATAATTACATATTGACTAGGGAAATACTATCGCTAAATCCTTAGCTAAATTATGGATTTTATAAGCTAGAGAAAATTCGTCGCTCTATTATGCATTTTATTAGCTACAAAAAATCTGTCGCTAAATCTGTTGCTAAATTACAAAATTTATTAGCTAGGGAAATTTCAGCGCTAAATATCTCGCAAAATTAAAGATTTTATTTTCTAGGGAAATTCTGTTGCTAAATTCGTCACTAATTTATAAATTTTATTAGCTAGGGAAATTCGGTCGCTAAATTTGTAGCTAAAATATGAATTTTATTAGCTAGGGAAAATCTATCGCTAAATCCATAGCTAAATTACGGATTTTATTAGCTTGAGAAAATCCATCGCTAAATCCATAGCTAAATCAAGGATTTTATTAGCTACGAAAAATCCGTCGCTAAATCCATCGCTAAATCAAAGATTTTATTAGCTAGGAAAAATCCATCGCTAAATCTGTCGCTAAATCAAGGATTTTATTAGCTAGGGAAAAACCATCGCTAAATCCATTTCTAAATCAAAGATTTTATTTGATAGAGAAATTCACTCGCTAAATCCGTCGCTAATTTATGGATTTTATTAGCTAAGGAAATTCTATCACTAAATCACGGGTTTTATTAGATAGTAAAAATCCGTCGCTAAATCTGTCACTAATTTCAGGATTTTATTAGCAAGAGATATTCTGTCGCTAAATCTGTCACTAAATTCCCCTATTTTCTTGAGCAGAATTTACGAAAATTTTCCGTCGCTAAATCCGTCACAAATTTTAGCGATTTTCTTGAGTGGAATTTACGAAAATTATCCGTCGCTAATTTGTTGCTAAATCTCCTACTTTTTTTGAGCGGAATTTAAGAAAAATTTTCCATCACTAATCCATTGCTATTTTTTTTCAAAGAAAAATCATAAATCCTTTGTTATTCCCTAGCTAATCCCTTGCAATTTAACCAATGATAAAAATTTCCTATATATCCACCGATATATCTTCGATATATCCATAAATTCTAAGTATCGATATATTCATTAAGACTGATATATATATATATCCTTGATTAGTGCTCATATATAAATACACACTTATATATCTTCGATATATCTGATATATCCGTAAAATCCAAGTACCGATATATCCATAGAAACTGATATTTTAATCCTTGAATTTAACTAGGTATTGACCCCTAGCTAAAATTCCCTAGCTAAAATTCCCTAGCTAAATCAATATTTTCTTGTAGTGATAACGTGAGAGTTATGTGTTGGTCTTGGTAGATGGTAAAATGAAAGCCATATGGCACATGTAATGCGGCTTTGTGAGGGTGCCAAAACTCATTGTTAATCAAAAAACCTAATTGAGCAAGGATCTGTCAACTAACAAAGCTCCACAAGTATATAGGTCATATAAGTAATAAAATAGATATAAGTCTAGATATCAATCCTATAAGGATTATTCGATAGTTTGTTCAATCAACAATGAATTGATGACTATACAAGTCAAATACATGTACTTGATCTTAGAAAATATACTCATTTGCTAGGGTTGACTCACTTACTCATGTGTGATGATATTTCTCGGTATTTAGTTCATATTGTATTTGGTTAATGAACGAAGGATAGTTAGTGCAAAAATGCCCATGTACCCTCTTAGCATACGAGGTGGCCGTCAACCATTGGATTCTCACTACTAAGAAGCATCCTCTCATAGCTTTCTTCTTAGTATTTCAACACCAAAATGATACTTCAGTATGTTCATGTATAATTATCATGTCTACTCCTTTTAGATAATATATCAACAGATGATTACTCCAAGTATGTATTTTTATTCTTTATTCTCTAATTATCTTTATGAATTGATATAGTGATGTTAAATTTATTTATGCTTTTGATTTCATAAGCACCATACTCATAAAAATTAAACATACACTTTCTCAAGAATTTTATCCATGGAAATCAAATAAGCAGGAATAATTCACATAGTTATCACCACCATATGAGTCTACCTCACTTTCATGTGCGACATGACATATCTATCACTATCTATCATGACTAACATATTACTCCCACACTATGATGAAAATCATAGGTAAGATATTATACTTAATTCCTATATTACTTCAATGTTAGTTTATCTAGATAAAATATAATGGATTGGTCTTTAATATGTTTGTGTATTTGGTTTTATCAGCATCATACTCACAAAGGTTAACATACCTAAACTTATGGTTTTTACATGTTAGTTTACATCAAACATAAAGATTAAAAAGATTATCACTTCCTTTTATTCAAAATATGTGAGTGTGTCTCATGACAAACTTGTCACATTCTGCCATGATTGACACACATAAATTAATGAATTTGTTTAAACACTAATTTTTTGTTCTCAAGTACATACACATCCATCACCATTCAAATACATTATAAATCAAATATAAACTCATTAATTCAATTATCTATCACTACACGATTATATAATTGATCCTAGAATTGAATTTAGCTAAAAATTTAGGATAAAATCACATAAGTTATGTGAAAGGTCATTTCATGGATTCTAAAATTCCCAATAAATGGCAAAACTAATTTCCAAAAAAACCCAATTCCAATTGAGTTTTCTTATTGTTCACCTTTGATTTTCCCATAATTGGCATTGATGTTGTGGTGCATAGGTTTGAAATGCATCATGATCTTTTTTTAATTTTCTCTAAGTGTAACTTTTATACTTCATGAATCTATGTGCCACTTTATATTGGATTCACATCACAAAATTAAGATTGTGACTTTATCATGTCTTCAAATCATTTCTAGAGCACAAATATTATGATAATATGAATGACCATGGCTAATAGTTAAATCTCTGAAATACAAAGTCATGGGGCTAGTAAATGACTGTGACTTTGGTCTTGACTTTATAAGTAAAATGTCATAGCACTAAAATTGTCATGGCTGAGTTAATTCTCTTTGTGACACAGAGTTGTGGTGCATAAATTTTTGGCCATGGCTTTGGTGATGGCCCTATGAAGAATATGTCACACCACTGTGAATGACATGACTATGTCATTGATCTCTAGAATAAAAAGGCATGGTGGAAAATGATGATGTGTCATATATTTGTTGATATTTTGTTTCTATGTGAATAAGCCATGACTCTAGAATGTACCATGACATTTTGTACAAATGGGATGCTCAGTTGCTATGAAATGAAAATAATATCATGGTTATAAATTAGTTTAAAGGTAGTACATTAGTAACTCCATAACTATCATGATGATGATTGTGTTGCACAATAAAATGATTGTGTTGCACAATAAAATGATTGTGTTAATTCAGTAGTAGAGTCATGCAATAAAAAGAATACAATGACTATTTAGGTCGAGTTATGAACAAGAAAGGATTTTGTAACTACTCAAGGCTTTTACTAAGAGTGTATAAGGGTCATGGAAAAAAAATGTAATGACTCATCATCACTTCTCGCTCTCAGAAGAGTTTCTCCATCGAGCCCACTAATTTTACTTAAATTCTCTCTTATTTCACATTACATTTATCATTTTCTTTTCAAAATAAGATTTTAGTGAAATCTCTTTGATAACCACTAGTATTTACGCAAATAAACCATATTTTATTCTTCAATTAACACCATTTATTTTGTATTTTGAATAATGAACAACATGTAAACAGAGGTATTTCATATGGTGGTGATAATCATGTGAGCCATTTTTTCTTATATGATTTCCAAGTGTGAGATTCAAAATAAGATGTATGTTAATTGACATGAGTATGATACTTACAAAGTTGAAAGTACAAATATAATTATTACCATATCAATTCACCTCTTTATTATATAAGAGATCAAAGAATAGAATTACATATTCGAAGTAGTCATCAATGATAGTTGACATATTTTCTAAAAGGAGTAAACATGTGAATAGACACGACTATGAGAACTGTTGCAAATTTGTGAGGGTGCCAAAACTTATTATTAATTGATACAATCCCAAAATCTCATTAGGTAATTATCTCTTCTCTAACATAGTCTTGCAAGTATATGAGCTATTTTGTGGTCTTCAAACTACCGAATATTCATAAGTATTTTGGTATATTATGATGTTATATAGGTATAAAATGGAAATAATTATAGATTAATTCCATCACTTTTGAGTTTTAGCAAATTTTGATGAATAATCATGAAATCAATAGTTTTTTGAAATTGTTTAGCATAGTGGATAGAATAATGATTCTTGCATAGTTTTGACATCTATTCTTAGCCAAAATTTTATTTAATAATTCGTGGCAATCCTTGTATACCATGACCCTACCAACTTATTAGCATAATTTATCTGCTATATGATATATTCTTAGCGGCTATGATATTATTATGGAGTCATAATCATATAAATCTCATGAAATTTAAATAACTATGATATTAATTCTATGTTGCATCAGCCAAGTACCTCACTGGTGCTCAAGGTGATGACCAAATCCAAGTGTCATGACTTTATGTTTAAAATGGCTCGATGGCCTCAAGTTAGAGTCTTTGCTTTTTTACTAAACCACAACTTTTGAGCTACAAAAAAATAGAGCCAAAACTACTCAAGCTAAAGTTATGAAAATTATTTAGAGTTGTGACTTTTGTGATACTAAAAGTATAAAGGATATTACTCGAGTATAACCATTTCACAAGACTATGAATCTTGTCCTCGGAGGAAGGAAAAATCATGACTTTTATACTCAAGTTGATTGCTAGTGTTGTGATATTTTTGTAGCATTGCAACAACATGATATATGAGGGAAGAGGAAACTAGTGTCATAGCTACTCATAATGCTGTAAACACTTGAAAAAAAATCAAGGTAAAATTTTGTTCCGCGACCATTTTCCAATTATGCAGTCATATTATATACAAGACATTCTTAGTGCTACAACTATATCATAATACTATGACCATATAATAATTAACAAGGAATAATACTAATGCCATGACTTTATTACAACACTACAACCATATATCAATTTGAGAAGGCCTAAGTCATGGTTGTTGCCATTGTCACAACTTTGTATTTATAGAAAGATCTCAATATATTATAGGGTCTCAGCCATTTTCTAGAGTCGTGACCTCTACCTTAAGATATGAAGGCCATAGGTGTGGCTTTCTTATAAAATTCATGACTTCGTACATGGAGTAAAGAAAAATCACTCAAGTATAAAAGTGGAAGATATATAAATTCAAATATCAATCTCATTCTGCTTCTTCCATCTCGACGCAATAAGCAAAGCCTTGAAAACTACCAAACTTTAAGAAAAAATTTTACTCTTTTTAGGGGTTCCACAATCAAACAAGTGATGTGAGACTTACTACAATTCCTAGAGTTGATGAGCATAACTCTCAAACCATCATCTATAAAATAAATTTGAAAATTTTTACCAAAACAACATGAGTCTATGGTTTGTTTAATTTGAATATATGTGATGTAATATTTGTTTTGTATTTATTAGTGGATGTGTTTAATTTATTTTGTGTTATAAATATTGATAGATGATGATTAAATAGACCTTAAAGTTGGGTTTCAACTATTTTTAGGTTTGTATGAGATTATCGTGGTGGATAATAATAGGTAAATATTGAGACTCACATATAGATATGGTAGGAAAGAAGTGATAGCTTTTTCAACTTAAAGTAAGAGAAAAAAACCTGTATGTTGAAATTCAAAATTAAAGCATGTTAATCATCATGAGTTTAACACTTACAAAGCCAAAAATATGAATGTATTTACATAGAAATTCATTGTACATGTCTTAAAAAACTAGTACTTGAATAAGATAAATATTATATAGATTATTCTCTTACAAGGTTCGCCTTTGGTGTGTGAGTCACATCATCACCGAAGAAGATATTGACAAGTAATTCTCATGAAATGAATGGGTTTGTGGTGAGGGGATAACTATGTCATATAGTTCCCACTAGTGAAACTTGAGGGAAGTATATGTTAATTATGTTAGTATAGCATTTATAAAGATGAAAGTAAAAATATTTACAAACTATGCCAATCTTTGGTCTTTAAGATACTTTTGACTATTAAAATAAAAATGTGCATATGAAGTGACCATCAACGCCAGCTAATTAAGTTTCTTAAAAAGTATGAGATTGTGAATTACTTTTAACAAGAGATGCATTTTTGTCTCAATTATGATGTACAGAGTAGATACCTATGAGTGGATCACCATTGCAATAGGTTCATTGATGAAAACCACCTTGTATCCTATTAGGGCATTGAGTCATTGTATAATACCACAACTATTTTTATATATCCAACACAATATAAGTCAAGCAACTTAAACATCATCATATACATTAAATGAATAAATCTATGGACATATGATTAACAATCTGAATATCTATTTTATTGAAAATGAGTTATCTTACTATCGAATAAGTAAACTATCATATAATCTTTATGTGATCGATATCTAGATGAAAATTTATTTTATTACTTGTATAATCTATACACTTGTAGATCTTTATTGATGAGATATTCTTATTAATGAGATTCTAGGATATCACCTAATCAAAAAAATTAGGTGGCAAAACAAAGTCATAGTAGTCATCCAAGAAGTAAAATTGACATAATTCTATATATTGATCCATATGGATTGTGTAGGTAGTTGATAAAATAATAGTAAACTAACATCTACTTGAGTTGAGTATATAAACTTGGATTTTTGAAAGTATACTTACACTCTATGGTTTGTTCACATCCTTGTATGTGATGTTAATTCCTTAGTATTTAATCAATATTATGCTAGATTATTGAATAAATGGTAGATCAGTGTAAAATTGTTCAAATACCCTCTTGGCATATGTAAAATTGGACAATCTATGTTTAGATTGTCCCCTTGGTATTTCACCACCAATGCGACATATTGTTCTATTCATGGGTCATTCGGACATATGCTTCTTTCAGGCAATACATCAGTCACCCCTAACAATTATTTTGAATATACTTTTCTATTTTCTGACCACTGATATCTTAAAGATGCGCAATGATGTGATAATAAATATGTTCATGATCTTAGCTTCATTAGTAACATACTAATGATAATTAACATATGTATTCCTATGAATTACACATATGGATCATATAGAAGAAATTGACTAATAAGACTGTTACTATCATATGAAGTACCTCCTCATGCATTTGACACATAACTTACCTATCATCATCTATCATAGCAAACACTTGACTCACATACTAAGGTAAAACTTCTACATTAGTTGTTCTACTTAACTTTCACAACACTCAAGGCCTATTCTTCTTGAATATTCATAATATTTTTGTTGTAAGTGCAATGATGCTTTTAGTTTTATAAGCAGAATACTTGTATGATTAAACTTACTTCAATCTTATGTTTTCATATATAGTTTTATCTCAGTCATTATAAATATAAGGGCTATCATTTTCTTCATATCATACAATGTGAGTGTCCCTTGAAATATATGTTACCATTTGCCATGACTATCATGCATAAAACTACAATATAGTTAAAATTATAAATTTCAATTATAATTAATACTCATATCCATTAATATCCAAACTATAATATTAACAAAAATATAAACTATACAAAATCATGTATTCATTACACAAAAGTATAGTACAACAATCACAGATCTCAATGTAGCTTAATATTGGGAGAGATCTCATGTGAGATCTTTTGAAAGTATCTCATTGAATTGAGGGTTCTCAATATTAGCCCAAGTGATGATCTAAGTTTCAAAAAATAAACTCAATCAACTATTTATAATGTTCACCTTAGATTTGCCCCCAATTAGGGGTTAGAATCACACCACCTAGAGTTTATTGTTACTCTTAGCTCAAAATGAAAAGCTAAACTTGATATTCCAAGTGTTACTTATATACTTTAGATATTTATGCAATACTTTAAGTTAGAAGTTATGATGCTGGCTTGAGGTCATGATTTTTTTAGTCTCATTGGATTTCTCTAGAGTACAAAAGTTATGATGGCAATGAATGCTATAACTCAAGTAACTCATTTGTATATCATAATGTTATGGAACCAGGAATGCTATGACTAAAACAAATTCTTTTTGGAACAAAATATTACTGCGTTGGGAATGACTATGACTGATATTTTTTCTTTATAGCTAAGTATCATGATATTAGGAATAGGCATGACTAATATATTTAATCTATATAATACTAAGTCTTGAAATAAGGAATTATTGTAATTTTGTATTTTCTCAATGGAAAACAAATTCATGGCATTAGAAAGACTCGAATAAGAGTAAATGCTCTCTAGAACAAAATGTCATAGTATAAAATAATATCATGACTCAAATTATTTGCTATTTTAGCTTTATATGGAATAAGTCGTGACTCAAGAAATTACCTTGATTAATTTTACTAGTGGGATACTTGACTTCCATAATGTAAATATAATATTGTGACCATTATATGTTTTAGAGATAGTATGACCATGACTCCAACAAAATATCATGTCAATAGATACAGTATAGCACAATGAATAGATTATGATAATTAACTGGTAGAGTCATGACTACTTAATAAAGGATGCCACCACTACATAATATGATCAAAAAGATATACCCAAGTTATAATATGATAAATATCATAACTCTCTATTACTTCTCTCCTCTCAATCATTTGCTCCACCAAGTCTACTAATTTCATTTAAAACAGGTATGATTTTACTAATATTCATCAAATTCTATCAAAACATATATATAGTATAATCTTTCTAATAAATACTCAAATAAGTACAATCACAACAATAAATACATACCAAATTATCCAAAATATTTGATATGTAGAGTGTCAAACAAACACACCTAAAAAAGTGTTACTCCTCAAGTAATGAATCTCTCTTAATATTTCAAACAAATCATAACCATCAATATAACAAATAAATATAGTACAACGTCATCAAGAAAAGACATATATACATTATCTTAAAATGGAGAAGATTGAGCTAGTATGATCAGCCACAAGGATCAAAATCATGAATTAGGAACTTCACTATGGAAGGCTCAAATATGGGCTAGATGTGGAAGGTCTCTCCAAATCTTCTATGATGCTTGTTACCCATTCTATCATCTGCATAATCACATTGGAAAAAAGCATCTTGCTGCTTTTTTATATAGTCCAGTGAATCTTGAAATGAAACAAACATAAAGTATATTTGCCACTAGTTCTTATTATACATTTCCAAATCATTGATCTAATGTTTCTCTCTATAGTGCTTATATTCTTTCATTATTTTATTTTATCTGCAATAATTTTCTGCCACTCATTTGTGATAGACTTGTAGAGCTTTCCAAATGATTTGATGCTTCTCATCACTTTGGGCTCAATACAATCTTTAAATTTTTTTTGGGTGGTTATAAAGAACAACTTCTTCATGTTGAGATGCATCTCCCATAATAGATCTCTTCTCTTTGTATTAGCTTTGTCTTCCTCTTTCATTCTATTCATGCACTTACCACTTGTTGTCTCTTCTCTATAATTCTACCACTAAAGAATAATGCATTGATTTATCTCTACCCTCTAGCATACTTCCCTATATTTGACCTCTAATTTCATCATTTTTAGAATATTGATGACTCATCCCAAGTCACCTTCATAATTAGTCAAATAATGTTCGAATATGGGTGGTGATTCTTCTTCATGCTTTTTTACACTTCTTTCTATTGCTTCTATGTCATCTTTGAGGAAGATAACACTTCTTGCTCAACTTCAATTGACTCTTCCCATTGAGAAGACCATTGCTTCTATGTTAGTAGGGATATATGTGGATAGTATTTATCTCTCAAGGTTTTTAGAAAGATCTTCTCCAATAGTTTCACCACATTAAATCTTGAATCCGTTCAAAGTGAAGACAAATATCAACATACCTTGTGTGATGTTGGACACATAAATAGTTAGTTACAAAATAAAGTATAAGAAATATAGCCAAACCTTGTTGTTCTTGATGAGTTATTACTATGCTAAGTGTCAATATGTACTTTTTGATAAGACTCTCCAATCTTTTTATTTTCATCCATAAATGTCTTCGTAGTTATCTTGTAGATCAGTTGGATCTTTCAATATAACCTAACATTCCCTATTGAATCACACCCAAATTCCAAATACATCGTATTTCTTATCTTGCATGTTTTCCAAATTAGAGTAAAGCTCCCTAATAATAGTATCTTTCCCCATTCCATGTGTGAGCATAATTATTTCTCCTCTCAATCATTTCTCGAAAAGGAAGAATAAATTCGCTAAACCTCCACTCTCTTATCAAGCATTTTTTTCACTAATGTAGAAGTCATTTATTTCTTCCTTGTTTCTATAAGAGAAGTCAGCTCTAGCATTGCGACTTTGGAAGAAATCTTGGTGGTGGATTTTCTTTGTCACTTGCTTTTGGCTTTGCAACTTAATTTGGTCTTCTCTTTTCTTACCCTTAGCATTGAAATCAACATTTTATCATCTATGTTTGCTCCATTTTTTGATAATTAGCTTTATAGAAGTTTTTGATAGAGTGGAGAAGAAAAAAAGTTAGAAGTGTCCCAAAAATTAGGGTTAGGGGCTTTATATAAGTTTAGAGTTTGTCATGGATAATAAGAAAAATGTCTTGCCTTTTCATGTGGTTGTGACTTCTCTTTTAAATGGAATGTTAATTGCACGTTTTGAGTGTTAGGTAAACTTCTTTATATAGTCTTTCTATTCAATTTATCTTCTTGATTTCTCCTTCAACATCAAGTTTTCCGTTAGAGTATCTTTTTTTGGGTATTCTTCCATAGATGTCATGACTTTGGAAGTAAGTGACAATAATGCCTATGCTCTACTTTAGTAATACCATGACTTGTGAAGTTACAGTGTGCAAAATTGCTCTTTGGTTCAGATTTGTTGCAACTTTGAGAAAATGTTTGACTTTTTATATAAGCTTTTATTCCTTCATTTCAATGGCCTTGCTCATGCCATGACTTTATTCATTGATTTAGCATGTAAAGTCATAATATCTTTAGAAGCCATGACTTTCTTTGTTATAGATACTTCATCTTCATATGCATTCGGATGTTCCATCTTTATTATCGCTGCTTTATCTTTATATTATAATGAATCAACCATTATCCAAAGGATTTATTTTAATTGTACTTCTCTTGCAATCTCAAAATTATTCTCAAAAATTTCTCCATGTTGTTGAATTGAGAATTTTAACATTTTTGTCTCTTCCTTCGCATCATTAGAGTAGTCTAACTTAGATTTTCCAAAATTCATGACCTTGAAGAATACCACAACATCATAGCAATCTTTTTCTTCATTGTTATCTCCACTATTTTTTTCAATCAAAAGTTCATCTAATCCATTGTGTTCATATTCACTGGGCCAATAATTTTCTACAAAATCTTTTCATCTAATGTATCTACACAGCGAAAATAGGCCTTAAAAGCCCAATCTCAGTTAAAGCGGAAAGCATTCGGGTAGTGAACTCTGGTACACTGGCAAGTCCACCTGCCCTTCTCGGGACACGGTACAGTAGCCACCAAAGAGCTTCTAGTTTCTCATACCGAAAAAAGAGGCGAATGAACATCTTTTGTCTCATCATTATGCATAAAGATTATCTATTCTCAATTAATCTTCCTCATCATACTCTAGAAATTTTAGGGTTTTGTAGAGGTTGAACTTTACTTATTTTTTACACACACAAGTATGAATTTATTCTTGACACCGATTAATGCTTGTCTAATACCTAAAAATAGTCATCCCAAGATTTATAGAGTTGTGTTGGGTTGAGGCATGGCTCATGTTGTGTTGGGCTAGGACTTAGCATGCCTCATGCTGGGCCAAGCATCACCAACATCCATGGCCTGACAATATGTCATGCGATTGATTTTTTAAAAATCAGACACATGCACAAATAAACAAGTCATGTGATTTTCAGGTGTTTGGCAACCTCGAGGTTTGACATCGATAGCGATAGGACCGTGTGTGTCATAGTCATGTTGGAATAAATATTTTTTTTAGTTTAAAAAATAATTTTTGTTGTATATAATTTGTTTTGATTATCTGTTTTATATAACTGAATATATTTATGTTTTAATATTTTCATGTAAGTATAAGAAAGAAAATATTAAGAGGTTGGGAATGTAGCAATAGCACAATAATTGGGGTCCCGATACCCAATTAGTGGGCTGAAGAAAATTTTGGTTCGGAGCCTGGCCCATCCAAGTGATCCGACCCGCTCCGGTTAATTAAACTAGAAACTATTATATATAAATATGTTTTTTGTTTACTATTTTTTTCTCTCTACAAATTTTGTTTCGTCGGACTATTTCTCTCTCTCTGTGATTTTCTTCCCAATTGCTACACATATTGTAAGAACATTCTGATTTGGTTATAATCAGTAAATGCATATGCATTTTTTGGTAGAGGTAGCTAGTCATATTGAACGACTAGTGAACTATGTTATTTTGTGTTTTCTATTATGGTTTGTGTTTGTGTTGTGATTTTGTATACTGTCGTGGTTGTGGATATATTTCCTTTGCTATTTTTTTTTATTTTTTTCTTCATCTAAATATGTAAAATCATAAACGTGGAAGAGGAATTGCATAACAATTTTTTTTAATATTTTATGCCACCAGCTATTGGGCCTTCCCATTGGCAATGGACATTGGCCACCGAGCTAGGGACCAAGTACTACCACCTAGATGCTCAGCCTTGTGACCTAGCCTATTGCCATAGTGCCATTGACACTAGCTTAGGCTACTTGATAGCTATGCCATGCTAGTCCCTTGTAGACCCATATTGATTAGCCATGCTTGATTCATTAGGGCATGCCATTGAGCCATGCCAGGCTAACCAAAATTCTAGCCATGCCGACATGGCATGACATGGCTAACCATTTAATGTCTGACATGACATGACATAATGATCCAACTAGACCTTCACATTTTGGGTTGTGTCAACATTGCATGACCCATTTGACACTTCTACCTTATCATATCATCTATATGAATTATCTGAATCTTCTTTCAAATAACTTTATTTCTAGTTTTCATCCCTAGTTTAACCTTATATCCATCTTACCATTCTCATCTCAACTACTCTTACATTTTGAATATGTTGATTCTTTGTCACTCAATATTCAATTCTATATAACATGATTGATTTTATATATATTCTATAAAGTTTTCATATTAATCTATTTGATACTTATATATAATAAAGAATTCATGATAGATCTCTCCATTTGGTTCATCAAACATTAATCCTATGATATAAATTAATGTCAATCTTTTCATTTTTACATAATATAAAGTTTAGCTACTTAAAATGACTAATATTTGATATATCATGCTTCCTCATCCTGATTATCACTTCATTATCACTCTTAATATGATTAAACTCATATTTAAAATATTATACTTTGCTATGGCTAATCATAGATCTTTTAGACCCAAGTGTAATCCTACAAATTTATAGTTTCCTACATAACTTTTCTCCATTCTCATCAACCACCAATATGTTATCTATAAATAATATATATCAATGGATATTTTTTTGGAAGTCTCTTATCATGTATCCATAATTAGTATAAAAATATAAAGACATAGTGATGATCCTTGGTGTAGTCACATAACTATTAAAAACTCATGAGTGATCTCTTCAACCAATCTATCTTTGGAAATTACTCGATCATATATGTTCTTGATTAGTTCATTGCACATAATTTATACTACCTTCTTACAATATGCACATCAAATTAATTTTTTTAATACTTTACTATAAGCTTTCTCTAAAATGATGAATACCATGCATAATTCTTTCTTATTTTTCATGTATTTTTTGATTAATTATTTGATTAAGTAGATAGGCTCTGTAGTAGACCAACCTGAGCATTAATACAAATTAATTATTAAAATTTTTTGTTTCTCTTTTTTTTTATGTTCAACCACCTTTTTCTAAAGTTTTACTATTTGAATCATGAGTTTAATACCTCAATAATTATTATAATCTTGAATGTCACCCTAGTTATTATAAATTGGAATTATATTGTTTTTTCTTCAATCATCTAGTATCTTTTTGGTCCTCATGATCTCGTAAAATAACCTAATATACCATATTATGCCTTTCTCCCGCATAACCCTCCAAACTTTGATAGAGATACCATTAGGTCCTAAGGCTTATCTAGTATTGATTATTTTGAGAACTTCTCTCCTCTCCATGGATCTTATCTTGGTTACATTTCTAAAGTTATATAGTTTTCTAGCACTCTTAATATACGAGCATGTTTAAATGATCATGAAAATATAATCCATTTCTTTATCTTCTAAATCTTTTATTTGGATTTAATTATTATAAATCTTAGTAATATTTACCTAACTAATATTTTTTATTCTTATATCTCATCCTATCAAGCTTATAAATATTCTATTTATATTCTTTACTTTATAGTTTACATATATCTCATTATATGGCTTAAACATAATTTTACTTGATAGTTTTCTAGCTCTTTTTTGCATTCTTATACAACTTTATAGTATCTTTATTAATTATCTTTTGCATTTCTTTTAAACATACGTGTCTCTCCTTAATAGTTTGTTAAATCTCATGTTTTCACTACTTAGTTTCTCTATATAAGTATATTTTTTAGACATCTCAAAAAATATATTTTTTATATAGTTTGTCACTCCATTACACATAGTATTGCATCTATATCAATTGACCAATTAATTTTTTTTTGTTTTTTCATTAAAATTCTTATCATTTCCACTTTGAGGTTCACCCTCCTTCTTTATCTTTTAAGTCTTCATCCATACTTATCCTAACACCATTGCTATGTCTATTTTCCCATATATTAGAGTTTATAACCATCAATCTTTCTAGATTTCTAACCGTTCCATTTAGTGTATAGTAAATATTCTATATTAATATTTCTATGTTATATGTAATCAATTATTTATAAGCATCTACCATTCAATTACCCAATATCCCAAGGATATACTCTAAACTAACTAACTTGGGCTAACTTCTTTACTCGACATCATCTAAAAAAGTATGAGAACCCTTACATTTTTAGATCATGCGACATCACAATGGCCCTTGCCAAGCCACTATATTAAAATCATGTAGCATGTTTCTTAAAGCGAGAAACATCCTAGTATGCATATGTATCAGTAATTCATGATTCATGAAAAATTAGTGAAAAGTTCGTTAATTTTTTTTGATAAGTAATAAATTTCATTATCAAAAATTTTTGTACAATCTAAAAAAGTTTCAAACAAGTATATTATTTGCTGAAAATAATGTAGATTTTATTTTGATTTTCCTAACTAAAAATTCTGCATCGTGAGTTTTTCCTTCAAAATATTTCGGTTCCTTTCCTACCAAATGTGGTATATAGATGTTGCAAGACGTGCCTTCCAAAGGTTGTTTTGAAGTATTTTTGCCGCATACTACCTTTTCATATCCTTAAAACATAGTGGAATTGCATTCATCACTTCTTTAATTTTAGTCCAGCTTTTCAACTCATTCCAAATAAATCAAGAAAAACAACATTCAAAGAAAATATGTTGTATAGATTCAACTTGATTGCATAATACACAAATGATGTTTGTGGGCATTGTGAATGCATGGTCTTTAGTTCCGAGCCTTTTATACTTAACGATCCATAAGTTTATAGCATGCTTTGGCACATGTTCTTCATCCATATACTTTTGGTGGTCATCCCTATTAGATATTTATAAGCATCCAAAATGATCTTGCCATTATCCCCCCACAAATTCAGCCTTGTTATTTCTTGTTCTTTAGAGTCAACTTTATTAATTAATGTATCCCTAGTAGAGATTAAAGCCAACTATATTAATCAATGTATCCCTAGTAGAGATTAGTGAAAAGTTTGTTAAGACTGGCTACCTACTTGATGTCAGCCTCCTTTATTAATGCTAGGGACTACTAGTGAAAGCATTTCTTTCACTTTTCGAGGTCTAATATATATATTGACAAACACACACACACAAAGACACACAACAACACTCATATACCACCCCCCCCCCCCCCACACACACACACATCACCTCATTTATCTAGACTCAGTGCCAACAATATTGCAAGCAGAACTCATATAGGCAGAGTTATGCAAATTTTTTTTATTTTAAATTATAAATCATGGGTGCTCAAGTCGTCATGTCCTCAACTCATCATAAGTTTAATTAAAAGAAGACTCATGGATGATTGTATCTTTTGCACTTGTGAGAGATTTATTCTCTTAGTAAATCTCATTTTCTTCAGAATTATCTTGATTTATACTTATTAATAAATATGATAACTCCATAGGAGTTTCATCATGATGCAAACTAATAGGTTTAGATGTTATTAACATGTGACTTTCTCTCCTAGGATGGATGTCTAAGTGAGACTAAATAGGAGTAAGAAAAATTATAGGGCTAGTTGTATCCTTTAGACTCTTTCATTGTTCTAAGACTCATTGAAAATTGACTCTTTCATTTCTCAAAAATAATAACATCGGCACTCACTAATTCCTACTAAACTTTGGTGAAGTAGATTTGTAACCTCTTTGTGCACTAGAATATCAAAGAAAATATATCTCAAGGTCTTAGCTATCGTATTATCTCATCATCTGGAGAAATCATGAATAGAATAAGTACTTCCAAAAAATCTTAAGGCAAGTTAAATAATTTATCTCTATTATGTAACATCTGAAAGGAAATATGCTGAAAAGGGATAAAAGAAAGTATTCAATTGGTAAAGTAGTTTATGTCTAATTCCACATCTCTCCAAAATACTTTAGAATGCTTCTACAAAATAGGAGTGTCTGAACTATCACAACTAGATATATATTCTTATTTTCTACAATCTCATTTTATGGAAATATATTAACATAAGAAGTTTAGTAAATAATCTTATGATCTATATAATAAGTTTAAAAAATTTTAAATATAAATTCTAATACATTGTCTGTTTTTATTTTTTAATGATTTTATTAAATTAATTTTTTTATAATTTTATACAAGAATTGAAAAATAATAAAAAAATATAATTAAAAATTAACCAGAAATACCCATGTAAATTGCAAATATTCATTAATACTTAATTTTTTATCATATTAAAATGCATATTTTAGCAAGTTGAATGACACCATATGTTTTTTATCATATCAAAATATAATAAGTATTTTTATCATATAAAAATACTTAAATACAAATATTCCTTTTGAGTCTTATTTCATTATGTCCCCATATGTTTGAGTGTATCACATTGAATGACACCATACTCATACTACTTTAGCAAGTTGGATAGGAATCTTTAGTTTACTTTCTTAACTGACATGTCTTACACAATTTGATTGATACCCTTAAGAATATGATAAAAAAATTCTTAATTTTTTAGTGATTGGTGTCTAAGTTGAAAAGATATAAGGTAAGGGTCAAACACCTCAAATACTTATTAAATGATCTTACTATTGAAGAAAAGAGATATAAAATACCATACTCAATCTCAAAGAAAGTTTTCCTCAAAGTCTTCTAATATTATAAACAAGCATCATAGGAAAATAAAATAAATTCAAAATTGAGTTATCTAGAAAGATTTCTAATATAAAGCAAACTAATAAGGCACTCATCAGATAGGAAAAACACATGGAATAAATAAGGGGTTAAGCTAAATAATACTATATCTAATAAATTTTTAAGATTTTCTGTTTGCTATCATAATATTAAGTGAAATGGAAAGGTAGATAATAAAAAGAGAATCATGATTTGTAATATGAGTATTGGCACATGAGTCAACAATCAAAGAGTATGAAGTAATGAAATGAGCCACAAAAGCTATAATTTCTAAAGTTCAAGGACATGTTTTTTCTCACTAGGGAGGAATCTCAAACACTCTTCTTAAATCAGTGTTGTAATGGAAAGACTCTATGAGAACCCTTGGAGGGATCTGATAGTCAACACGTCTCTCTAAATTATTTATAGTGCTCTTTGCCTCATCTTTAAAAATAAATTCCAAAGATATTCTTTTGAATGAGATATTCTTCTATATTGTGTACACTAATACTTTCTTACATTTACCTCTACTATGATTACTCAATAATATAATTCTCATATGGTGGGAAACTCTTTATAACCCAAAATATTACTATGGAATTTTGAAAACTCATTGCATAATAAATATGGGAATATCATGTCTAGAAGCATATGTAACTATTTCACTCTCTCTATAACCTCAAAATTAGATATAAAAACTTTTATAAATTATGTAGTCAACCGAGTGACTATATAAAGTGAGTAGTGCCATTTTTAGGCTCACTAATATTCTCTAGCTAGCTGAGATGCATCATATATCTATGCTAGCTGAGATGCGTATATTGATAATACAAATTTCCATAAGATTTGTATATTTTGGAAGATGATAAAACTAAGTTCATCTCTACCACGATGACTGCCACATCCTAATCAATAGTTGAGAGCATGCATATAGCTACTTTTCCTTTCTCTCATCACATTTTGATTCATTTGTCTAATAATTTAACAACCCTTGACTAAAGAAGCACATTCTAATTGTTGTTTTCCTTTGTGAATAATTGTGATTTCTATGTTTCCATAAAGTAATATGTAGAGTTGTAACTTTCTCCACAAATGTAAATCACAAAACAATGCCAAAAAAATTGAAATTGCAATATAGTATTTTTTTTTAGGGTTTATCCCATGACCCTTGCCTTCCTCATAATAGAACAACACACAACACCTTCGCTACCCCATAATGGTGAACATATACTCCATGTTTTATAGGCATGCCAACACACTACATAGAGATAAACTAAAAAATACACCATAGCATCAACACACTCTCACCACAGACTATCACCACATACTATGCACTTTTTGTTTACCATAAACATCACAAATGGTGGGCATGTGATGGAGGATAATGGAAGTGTACATAAACTATGCCTCCTCTTTTTCTTTAGGCAGAACAATGCATGCATGTTTACTGTTACATGAGGTTCACGTGTGCATTGTGATGCTATAGTGCATGTACCTCTCTTTTCTCTTTAGAAACCGTAGGAATTACATTTCCTAGTTTTAGATCTGATACCATGTAGAAAACTAAATTAAGAAATAAAAATATCCAAACACAAAACTTTTGTAATAAAAATACCCGAGGTGCTCTTATATAAAAAAGCAATAGATTGTGGCAGCCCACTTGCTAGGTACTGCCATCAATAATCTAATAAAAAAAAATCATACTTAAAGAAACAAAATATTGCAACACTATTAATATTTTGTCATCACATGTGTTTAGTCAATCAATGGTTGAAGAGGTGTGTTCTACTTTCCAACTAATATTTAACATGTACATGATAGTTATATAGGCATATACAATAAACTTACCTTGAGCATATCTGCATAGATAAGCATATGTGTGGTATGTATTTCTGTACATGTTATAAATGCTATATCTATATGCATATATACATATATATCCTATATGAATGCAAGATATATGACTATATGTATACAACAAGTATGAATAGTCTGGATATGCATTTACACATGTATATGCTAATCAAGACTTTGTACATGTATGCATATGTATGGTGATTATGTCACATATATCATCATATATATAACATATAAGTAATATGTAGGTGTACATATTTATATATGTAACATTTACTCATGTATACAACATAAATGTCATATATTGTCATATATACTCAATGTATTTCACATTTATCCTAAATTTTATTTACAAATTATAAATAATGAATCATATAATACACAAGGCATTTAAGAAAATAAATTTCACCAATTAAGTAAAATACATATATAGGCCATCACGAAAGCAATTTTCTAATTTCTACTACAGACATTAACAAAAAATTAAAGGCATACTTGAGTTGGAAGCAATGGTACGTCAACATCACCTACAAAAAAAGAAAGTAGAGGAAGGAGAAGAAAATGATGAATATAAGATTTTTCATGATATTATGTTCATTGCTAATGAATAACATTCAAAGGGAAAAAAGATAATTGTTGCGACCTAGGCCTTCCAAAAATTTTATTTATAAATGATAAATAATGAATCATATAATACACAAACCATTTAAGAAATTAATTTCACTAACTATGTATAATACATACCCAAGCCTTCACCAAATCAAATTTCTAATTTCACCAACAAAATTTAACAAAAAATTAAAGGTTTACATGATTTGGACGTATAGGTAAGTCAACATCACATACCAAAGAAAATAAGAAGAGTAGGAAGAAGAAAATGATTAATATTATTTTTTTAAGATAATATTTTTGTTCCTAATGATTAACATTCAAAGGGGAAAAGATAATTAGTGTGACCTTGCTGATAATACCAAAAACTTGATGGTTCTCAACATCACATACCAAAGAAAATAAGAAGAGTAGGAAGAGGAAAATGATTAATATAATATTTTTTATGATAATATTTTTGTTCCTAATGAATATCATGTTCAAAGGGGATAAGATAATTTTTGTGACATTGCTGATAATACCAAAAACTTGATAATGGAAGTAAGACCTGATTAAGCATTTTTTATCCATGCCAACTATATTCCATAAGTAATTGGGTTACACAAGTAATAAGTAGATGTAAGTCCTTATATTAATTTATTAAAAATTGGTATTGATTTTATCGAGTTGTAGTGAATTAAAAAAATAACTTAAGTTGATAAGATAACATCTTAAAAATGTACTTAAACTCTAGGATTTGTTTACTTTGTCATGTATGATGTTGTTTTCTTTATGTGTGTTATAGTAATGAAATACATATTTGTTGGATGAAGGGTAAAAAGATAAGGGATCTCCAATCACTCTGATAGCCTTTAAGAGTTAATCAACTATATGTTATTGTTTATTATTAAAAATACCGAGTAATATTAAATATTTTATATGGTGTTTGTGACTTGTTTTCCTGAAAGAGGGGTTTCTTTGTAATGATTTCACAAAAACTTTGTTTTAGAGGATTTGAATGAATAATTATGAAATCATGAGTTTTTAGTATGAAATATGTGATTGTATAGTTGGTAACTAGAAGGGAAGTAAAAAGTTATACAAGTCATAACATTTGACATGTTATCACTTAATTACACCTTTGAGTACTTAAAGATTAGTTTTGGGATCTATTCTTGGCTGAATATCTACACAAACAATCATTATAATCTTCATATGTCATGAGTCTATCATCATTTTGTCACAATCTTTTCATCGTGCAACACATTCTCTTTACTTGTGAAGATTTCTTGGCATCATAGCTGAACTTACTCGAAACAACTTTATGGTTGTAATAATAATTTCATATCATAGCAATCAAGTATCTTACTAGTATTAAAATCCATGGTAGCCTCCAACACTATACCTTTACCTTTACCAAACAACAAAATATTCATGCCAAAGTTGTAGCTCTAATCGAGATTCATGATTTTTGGCTATAAAATATGATAGAGAGGAAAACTTGAGTCATGAACAAAATATTGCTATGACTTTTAATTCAAGAGATATACCAAAACCAAAATCATCATCAAGTTCCATAACTTGATGTAATTTTTTTTTAGGTATATTTAATCATTATGAGTATCATGCTTACCATGCTAAAATTATGAATTCTTTTATAGGATCTCCATTATACATATCTCAGAGAAACTCACCCTTGATTGATGTTTGATAGTAAATAGAATATTTTCTTAAAAGTTTACCTTTAATATGATAGTTTCCTATCATAGCAAGAGATGGTGATTGTTCAGCCATGGGATAGGTGCAGATTGATAAGATTTTTATGATGGTGATAGTCCTATGAGTTTCATTCAGTCTTATGTCTTTTACAAGTGAAACATGAAGGGAAATATATGTTAACTATATGAGTATGATACTAATAAAGCTGAAAAAGTACAAATAATTTTTATTATCACATCAATACTCATCTAGAAAAATACTTGAGGTTGGAGAATAAGAATGTATATTTAATGCAACAATTAAAGTTAGTTAATGAGTTTCCTAAAAGGTGAGAACTTGTGAATGATCTTAGAGCAAAGATGATGCATGGTCTTAGTGTTAAAGTACCATGGAGATAGCTATGAGAGGACCATCATTTAAAAGGGCTCAATAGTTGATAATCATCTTGTATGCTGATAGAGAAATAGCTCATTCATAATTATCAAGCCTTTATTCTATGAATGAACATAATCAAACAAGGTTATTTATGAATTTATCATAAATAGAAATATGAATTATCCATAGAATCTATGATTTATGACTTGAATGTTGTTTATCATGCCTACTAGGATAGTTGTTAATTATCATTGACTGAATAAATATTGCATGTCCAATCTCTATGGGATTAATATTTAGAATAGCTTTTGATGTACATCTAACCTATTAGTATTATTTAACCGAAGAATTAAGTATTATAACAAAGTCACAACATATTTTTGACACAATTAATAGAGATTACTTTTTCTAGTTTGGTTGCTCAACTTTAGTTGACATGATCACTCTTAAAAAAGGATAGTTATATTTTTAGTAGTTTCGATAGTATTATCTTATTTTTTTATAAATTTATATTATATGTCTTATATTTATCTTGTCATCGTTATGAATTTATCATTAGTTTTTCTTTCTTTTTTTTATCCATGCCCTTACAAGAGTAGAAACTATAGGCCTGAACTAACATATTTGTCATAGAGATTGAGAGAACAAAGTGAGTCATTTTGAAATAAAGTCAAAAGAAAGAGACTATGGAATGAATATACAACAAAAAAGAAGCCCAAGGTGGTGGTGGGTAGGCTATACAACAACCCAACTATTATTGTACCTTAGGAAATTCTTGGAGATCTATAATTATGGATAGTTATCTAGGGATTTAGATGCATCTAGTGGAGGCAAACCATTTTGATTTGAAGGCTAGTCTAATAACAATGGTTCAATGATATCAGTACTGTTGGAGAAAATCATAGGATCTGAATGGTCATGTTGCTATATTTTTCATGATTTACGACATAATCAAAATAAATGGATTTAGCCTAGCTGAAAACAAGTAATGCTTATTTATTTTTCTATTTAAGATACATAACAGTAAGTTGGTTCTAATATTTATGTCAATGCTCCATTGAGAGTTAGGATAAACTTCTATAGTCTTTTCTCATAAAGTTTTCCCACCTTAAATCACCTCATGATTTATAAGAGAGATAAGGTAATTCTATCTGGAGGAGTTAGAGATTTTGTATGATACTTGTGACTATTTTAAGGAGTGATTAAAAAGATGTCCTCAACATGGGTTTGAGTTTTGGTTCTAAGCTCAAACATTCAACAATGGGCTTAATTATATGATGAGATGCACTATTGATATGGTCTTGAGTTGTTTGATTATGTAAATCTTTCGAGAAGAATTATCTATTTTTTAAAGAGTTTGTAAAAAACAATTACAAATCTTTGATTGATCATGACTCTAGAAGAAGTCAAGTTAGAGTTTTGGAGTTGGATCAACTCCCCATAATGGAAGCCAGGATGAAGACTTTTATAAATAAATTGGAAGCCTATGAGGAGAAATAAAAAAGTTTGGAAGAATTCACCAATTTACAATAGAAAGAAATGATGTCCAATTTATCAAGCAGAGAAAGACAATGGATTGCAAAATAAAGATTATGTATTTTGATCAAATCCAAATAACTTGACACGCTACCATTCAAATGTGAGAAGTCGCAAAAAGTGTTTCTTATTGGAACTATTATAGTGGTCATCAAAATAATGGATAAGTCCCAAAGAAATTTGGGAAGAGTTCAATTGGGTATAATAATCAAGGATGATCAAGATTAAATTACCAATGCTAAGAAAGCAGAAGAAAAGCTATCTATGGATTACAAAATATTGGAATTTAAGTGAAATAAAGTAAAGAAATGGTAGTCAATGATACCTAATGAAGAAGCATAAGACTAAGATGGAATGTTTGAATGCAATAATATGGAACATAGAAAACTAGATTGGATAACAAGAATTATCTATGAAATGAAAGAGTATGAATGAGCAATGTTGTGACACTAAGGTCAACCCAAAGAAATTCTAGTGCATAATACATAGAAATAGAAAATAACTAGATGGGCAACATGATGAGCAAGTTTAAATAAAAAATAATTAATAATAGTGTGATGGCTTTGCCAAAAATCATGACTCCTACCTTTACTGATTCAAAAACAATGGAACCTAATCCTTTGCCAAATTTTTTTTTTCAACTTCATCTTATTTTTCTTATTATTCATCTTCATCTTCTTAGTCTTATTTTCTTTCTTCCTATTCATCTTTTTTTTTCTTCCTCATCATCATCTTCTTCATTTTTTTTATACTTCTTCTTCTACTTCTTTTTCTCCTCTTTTTTCTTCTTTTTCTTCTTTTCCTTCTATTTCTTTTTCTTCTTTCTCTTATTCTTATTCTTATTCTTATTCTCATTCTTCCTTTTCTTCTTCTTACTCATTCTCATCTTCTTCTTATTCTTCTTTCTATTCTTCTTCTTCTACAACTTCTTCTTCTTTTTCATCTTTTTGTTCTACTACTACTACTTCTTCTTCTTCTTTTTCATCTTTTTGTTCTACTACTACTACTTCTTCTTCTTCTTCTTCTTATACTTCTTTTTTTTTCTACTTCTTTTTTCATGTTTTTCTACAACTTCCTTTTATTCTTCTTCTTCTTCTTTTTCCTCCCCCTCTTCTTTTCCATCTTCTTATTATTTTTCTTCTTCTTATTTTTTTCTTTTTC
>JAREIK010001021.1:207788-238233 GCA_029783825.1 Sapria himalayana | reverse complement strand
CGAAGAAAATCAAGAAGAAAAAGAATAATAATAAAATAAAAATAATAAAAAGAAGAAGAAGAAGATAATGATGATGAAGATGATGACTAACAAGAAGACGATGATGAAGAAGTAGAAGAAGACAAAGAAGTAAAAGAAAAAAAAGATGATGACAAAGAAGAAGAGAAAAAATAAGATGAAATAAAAGAATAATAAGTTGAATAAGAAAAAGAAGAAAATGTAGAAGAAGAAGAAGAAGAAGAAGAAGACAATGAAGAAAAAGAAGATAAAAAAGAAGATGATGAAGAATTAGAAGAACAGGAGGAGGAGGAGTAGGAAGAAGAAGAAGAAGAAGATGATGATGATGATGATGATGATGATGATGATGATGAAGAAAAAGAAGATAAAAGAGAATAAGATGAAGAAATAGAAGAAGAGGAGGAGGAGGAGGAGGAGGAGGAGGAGAAGAGGAAGAAGAAGAAAAAGAAGAAGTTTAAAAACAAAATAAGAAGAAGATAAATAAGATAAAGAAGAATAAGAAAATTAAGATATATAATAAGATGATGAAGAAGGAGATTAAGAAGAAGAATATGATGATGATGAATAAGAAGAAGAAGAAGATGATGAAGATGATGATGATGATGATGATGATGATGATGATGATGATGATGAAAAGAAGAAATCGAATAAAAAGAAAAAGAAGGAGAAACAAGAGAATAAGAAAAAAAAGAATAAGATTGATAAGAAAAAGAATAAGAAGATGACGAAGAAGAAGAAGAATAGCAATATGAAGCAGGATTAGAAGAAGATGATGATGATGAAGTAGTAGACTCAGAAAACTTAAAAGATGAAGAATAAAAAGAAGTTAAAGAAAAATAAAATAATAGAAAAAATGACAAAGAAGAAGAAAGAGATGATGATAAAGAAGAAGAAATGGAAAAAGAAAAAAATAAGAAGAAGAATAAGAATAAGAATAAGAAGCCGAAGAAGAATAAAATAATGATGATTTTGAAGAACAAGATGTAGAAGAAGAAGTAAATGATGAAAAAGAATAAGAAGAAGAAGATCAAAAAGAAGAAGAAGATAAAGAAGAAAAAGAAAATGAAGATGATTATGATGATTAAGAAAAAGATGATGATGAAGAAGATAAAGAAGAATAATAATAATAAAATAAAGGATAAGATAAAGAAGAAGAAGTAGATGATAAAGAAGAAAAAGGAGAAGACAAAAAAGAAGTAGCTGATGAATAAGAATAAGAAGAAAGTGATGATGATCAAGAAAAAGAAAAAGATGATGAGTAAGAAGAATAATAATAATAAGTTGAAGAAATAAATAGAAAAAGAAGAATAAAAGATGAAGAAGAAGAAGAAGAAGAAAGTGAAGATGATGATGATGATGATGATGAGGAAGAGGAAGAAGATGATGATGATTATGATGATGAAGAAAAAGAAGAAGAATAAGATATTGATGAAGAATATGAAGAAGAAGGATAAGAAGAAGAATAAAAAGATGATGATGATGATGATGATGATGATTTTAAAGAAAAAGAAGATAAAGAAGATAAAGAATAAGAAGAATAAAAAGAAGAATAAGACAAATCAAAAAGAAGTACAATAAGAATATAAAGAAGAAGAAAAGAAGAAGAAGAAGAAGAAGAAGAAGAAGAAGAAGAAGAAGAAAAATATGAACAAATAAATGAAAAAGAAAAAAAGAAGAAAAAGATGAAGAAGACAAAGAATAAGTAGAAGAAGAATAAAACAAATAAGAAGAAGAAGAAGAAGAAAAACTCAAAAAAGACAAATACGAAGAAGATGAAGTTTAAGAAGAAGTTGTAGTAGTAAAAGAAGAAGATGGAGAAGTAGGAAGAATAAGATGAAGAAGAAAATAAAAAATATGAAAAAGAATAAGAATAAAAAAAAGTAATAATAAGATGAAGAAGAAGAAGCCAAAGAAAAAGAATAAAAAGATGATGATGAAGAAAAATAAGATGACGAAGAAAAAGAATAAGAATAAAAGAATATGATTATAACGATGATGTTGAAGAAGAAGAAGAATACAAAGAAGAAGAAATAAATAGAGAAGAAAAAAAATAGAGATGAAGAAGACAAAAAGAAGAAGAATAATAAGAAGAAAAAGAAGAAAAAGAATAAGATGAATAATAATAATAATAATAATAATAATAATAATAATAAAATGAAGAAGACAAAGAAAAAGAAGAAGACAAAAAAGAAGAAGAAGAATAAGATGAAGAAGAAAAAGAATAAAAAATGAAAAAGAATTAAAAAAAGATTAAAAATAAGTTGATGATGATGATGATGAAGCCAAAGAAAATGAATAAAAAAAGATGATGATGAAAAAAAATAAGATGATGAAGAAGAATAATAAGAAGAAAAGAAGAAGATGATGATGATGATGATGATGATGTTGAAGAAGAAGAAGCAGTAGTAGATGACAAAGAAGAAGAACAATATAATGAAGAATAAAAAGAAGAAGACAAAAAAAAGAAGTCGAAGAAAATAATTAGATGAAGAAGAAGAATAAAATGAAAAAGACGAAGAAAAAGAAGAAGTAATAGAAGAAAATGAAGAAGAAGGAGAAGTAGAAGAAGGAGAAGAAAAAGAAAATGAAAATGAATAAGAAGAAGATGAATATGAATATGATGAAGAAAAAGATGAAGAATAAAAAGAAAAATAGCATGAAAAAGATGAAGAAGAATAAGAATATGATGATGATGAGTACGAAAAAAAAGAAAAAGAAGATGAAGAAAAAGAAGAAAAAGAAGAAGATGAAAAATATGAAAAATAAGAAGATGACGACAAAGAATAAGATGAAGAAGATAATGAAATTGAAAAGAAGTGCAAGAAGAAGAATAAAATAAAGAAAAATATGATGATGATGATGATGATGAAATAGAAGAAGAATAATAATAAGAATGAAAAGAATAAAAAGATAATGAAAAATAAGAAAAAGAAGATAAAGAAGAACAAAAAAAAGATTTAGAAGAATATAAATAAGAAGAATTAGAAGAAGATGATGACGACAAAAAATAAGCGGAAGAAGAAGACTAAAAATAAGAAGAAGAAGACTAAAAAGAAGAAGATGATGATGATGATGATGATGATGATGATGATGATGATGATGATGATGATGATGATGATGATGATGATGATGATGAAAAAAGAGAAGAAGAAGACATAGAAGAAGAAATTGATATTGTTGAAGAAGAAGAAAATAAAGAAGAGGAAAACAAAGAAGAAATAAAAGAAGATGAAGATGATGATGATGATGATGATTAATAAGACAGGGGGAAAAAAAGAAAAAGACATAGAAGAAGAAGAATAAAAAAAGATGATGATGATGTTGAAGAAGAAGAAGAAAAAATGAAGAAGAAGAAGCAGACAAAAAAGAAGAAGAAGAAGACAAAAAAGAAGATGATGATGATGATGAAGTTGAAAAAGAAAAATAAGAAGAATAAACAAAATAAGAAGATGAAGAACATGAAAAAGAAGAAGATGATGACAATGATTATGAAGAAGAAGAACAAGAAGAAGAAGAAGAAGAAGAAGAAGAAAAACATGAAGATAAGAATGAAGAAGAAGAAGAAGAAGATAATAAAGAACAATAATATTAAGATGGAGAAAAAATGATGACAAAGAAGAAGAAGAAGATGATGATGATGATGATGATGATTATGATGATGAAAATGATGATGATTATGATTATCATTATGAAGATGATGATGATGATGAAGATGATGAATAAAGAAGAAGAAGAAGAAGAAGAAGAAGAAAATGAAGTACAAAAATAAAAAGATAAGAAAAAAATAGAAGAAGACAAAGAAGATAATGATTAAGAAGAAGATAATGATGAAGAAGAATAATTTGATGAAGAAGAAGAAGAAGAAGAAGAATTTGATGATGATGATGATGATGTAGATGAAGAAGAAGAAGAAGAAAAAGAAGACAAAGAAAGAATAAAATATAAGAAGAAAACAAATTAGAAGAAGAAGAAGAAGTAAAAGAAGAAGATAATAATAAAGTTGAAGAAGAAGAAAAAGAATAAGAAGAAGAAAGAAAAAAAAATAAGAAGTAAAAGAAAAACTAGAAGAAGATCAATAAGTAGAAGATGATGATGAAGATGAAGAAAAAGAAAAAGAAGAAAAAGATGAAGAAGAAGATGAAAAAGATTAAGACAAAGAATAATAATAAGTAGATGAAGAAGAAGATGAAGAAGATGAAGAATAAGTAGGAGTAATAGTAGAAGAAGAATAAGATGAAGAATAATAAGAAGATGATGATGTAGTAGAAGTAGAAGACAGAGAAAAAGAAGAAGAATAAGAAGATGATGAAAAGAAAAAGATGAAGAAGAATAAGAATAAAAAGAAGATGATGATGATGATGATGATGATGATGAAGTAGAAAAAGAAGAAAAAGAAGACAAAGAAGAAGAAAAAGAAGAAGAAAAATAAGAAGAAAACGTAAAAGAAGAAGAAAAGGAAAAAGAGGAAGAGGACAAAGAAGAAGAAGAAGAAGAAGAAGAAAAGAAGAAAAAGATGATGAAAAAGAAGAAGAAACATTGGAGAAGAAGTTGAAAAAGAAGAATAAGCAAGTAAAATAGAAGTAGAATATGAAGAACAAAAAGTTGAAGAAAAAGATAAAAAATAAAACAAGAAGAAGAAGTAGACGAAAAAGAAGAATAAGAAGAATATGATGATGATGTTGTTGTTGTTGTTGCAGTTGAAAATGAAGAAGCATAAGAATATGAATAAGAATATGAAAAAGAATAAAAAGATAAAGGATAAAAAGATTAGAAGAATAAGAATAAGACAAAAGAAGAAGAGAAGAAGATGGAAAAGAGACAAAGAATAAGAATAAGAAAGTTAAGAAGATGATGATGATGATGAAAAAGAAGAAGATAAAAATCAAAAAGAAGAAGATGTAGAAGATGAAGAAGAAGATGCTGATGATGATGATGATTATGATGTTGAAAAGGAAAAAAATGATGAAGAATAATATGAAGAAAATGAAAATTAAAATGAACAAGAAGAAGAAAAAGAATTTTAAGAAGAAAAAAAAGCAGAATTCGAAGTAGAGGAAGAAAAAAACAAAGAAAGAGAAGAAGAATAAGAAAAAAAAAGAAGAAGAAGAAGAAAAAAGAAAAAGAATAATAATAATAAGATGATGATGATGAATAAAAAGAATAAAAATATGTCGAAGAAGGAGAAAAAAAAGAAGATGAAGAATTTTAAGAAGAAAAAAAAAGAAGAATAATACAAAGAAGAAGTACAAGACTAATAAAAAGAATTAGAAGATGGTGATGATTAATAAGAAGAAGAAGTCAAAGAAAAATAAGAAGAAAAAGATGATGATGAAGAAAAAGATGATGAAGAAAAGATAAAGAATAAGATGAAGAATAAGAAGAAAAAGAAAATGTTGAAGATAAAGAAGAATAATAATAAAAAGAAAAAGAAGTAGTAGTGGTAGAAGATGAAGAAGAAGTAAAAGAATAAGAATATGAAGAACACAAAGATTAAAAAGAAAATGGTGAAGAATAAAAAGATGATAAAAAAGTAGAAGAAAAATAAAATAATGATAAATATGATAAGGAAAAGAAAAAGAACAGGAAGAAGAAGAAGAAAGAATAAGAGAAAGAAGAAGAAGAATAATAATAATAATAATAATAATATGCTGGTGATGATGATGATGAGAAGAGGACGATGAAGAAAAAAAGAAGATATAATAAAGGAGTAGAATAAAATGAAGAAGAAGATGATGATGATGATGATGATTATGATGATGATGATGATGGTGGTGAAATAAAAAGAAAAAAGAAGACAAATAAAAAGAAGAAAAAAAAAGGGAAGAAGAAGTTAAATAAGAAGACAAAAAAGATGAAGAAAAATAATAAAAAGAATAATAAGAAGAATAAGAAAAATAAGACGAAGTACAAAAAAAAGAAAAAGAATGAGACAAATGAAGAATAAGAAGAAGATGTCGCGACAAGAAAATTCTCATATAGCTAAGGACAATTCCTTAGCTAAATGGTAAATTTCCATCACTAAATGGGAAATAGCGACGGAATACCGACGGATCGGATCCCTTTCTAAAGTGCTCCTTGCTAAATTTTAGCGACGGAAGTTTCCCTAGCTAAAAAATTAACGACGAAAAATTCTTTTTCTAAAAAAGAAAAATTTCGTAGCAAAAATAGCAAGATAAACGAAATATTTCGTCGCTAATCAAAAATAATGACCGTAGAATCCCTAGCTTAAGAAAATTAGCAATGGAATATCCGTCGCTAATTTTAATATTTCTCTAGATATTTTAATTTCAAAAATATTTGCAGAATTTTAAAAATTTTAAAATTTTTTAATTAAATAATTTATTTTTTTAAATCATATTGTATAAAAATTGAAACTATAAATAATTTACAACAAACATAAAATAAAATCATTTAATATCTTATTCAAATTCAATATTTTACATAATTGAAGCAAAAAAATAACAAACTTTTATTTTTATTCATCAATGTATTTACCGACAGTGCAAAAAGTATAATATATCTATTTATTGACGTTGTTTTCTCTCCCTTTGCTCCTCCGATCATTATTTTTCTACTGTGACAAAGCTGTCTGAGTCAGGGCACATAATGTCTAGTAAAATATCCGATCACTTATAGAAGCTTTGTATGAGGAACAATGTAGTATCATATCTGTAAGAAAATTAAACCACTAGATCAAATAAAAAAGTGTTATGTTTTGATACATATATAATCCTGCAGTATATATGTAAATATATACTAGCAAATCACTCGTACATATATTACGACAGTATATGTACATATAAACTGAGTACAAATATATTCAGTATATACGTACATTAAATACTACAGCATTAAACATACGTATATACTGACTTTATTCGTACATATATATCTCAATAGTTGTTTGTTACTGCTGCACTCAATGTCGCTCCTGCCGCTGTAGCCGCCGCCGCTGCTACCCCAGTTGCTACCACCACTACTACTGCTGTGGCTGCTTCCCCTGCCCCCGCTGCCGGAGCTGCCGCTACATGCCGTAGCTGTGTCTGCCACCACTGCTACAACCACCACCACTGTTGTCGTTGCCGCCTATGCTGCTCCTGTCACTGCTTCTGGTGCTACGTCTACTTTCTGTGTAGCTGGTGCTACCGCTGCTGGTGTCATTACTTCCGGTGCAACCGCTACCTTTACCTCCTATGCCGCCACTCCTGCCGCTACCGCTCCCACCGTTGTTGCCGCCGCTACAGCCCCCGTTGCTGCCGTCACCACCTCTGCCGCCACTGCCACTTCGCTGCCGCCACTACCACTGCTACTGCTACTGATAATAGGCTTTTACATGCCTATAATAGGCTAAAACTCTACGCAAAAATTTCAGAGCCACACAAACATTTTCATAGATATATAAAAAATAGTTATTATAGACATGAACAAACACAAATTAAAGTTGATTGTCATACAGCTTAAACTAAAATTTAATTCAATAATATAATATTTTTATATTCAATTTATTAAAAACTGAAACTAAAAATTAAAATATTAAATTAAACAAAAAAAAATTTACTTAATAACTTATTCTAATACAATATTTTAAAAAAAATAACAAAAATTATATTACATCTTAGTAATCTATGTATCTACTAGCTGTGCATAAAGTATAATCTATCAATGCATTAACTTTACTTTCTCTCCCTCTACTCTTCTGATCACTAACTTTTCGCTGCGAAAAAGATGTCCAAGTCACACTACTTCATGTCTTTTGAAAAATCACTTCACTTATACAAGCTTCGTATGGAAAGCAATGTCATACCACATCTGTAAGAAATTTAAACTACTAAATCAAATCAAAAAAAAAATTAAAAAAAACTATGTTTTGAAAATATATATTACGGTAGAAAAATTGTGCATATATACTAGCATTTCACTCGTAGATATATTACTACAGTATTTGTACATATAAATTACAGTATTATGCATACAAATTTATCGAGTATATTTATACTCAGTATATATGTACATAAAACATTGCATAATTCTATGTACTTATATACTGACTATATATGTACATATATACCATATTTGTTGTTGTTCCTACTGCTCACACTATCGTTGTCGCCCTTGCCACAGCTGCCACTGCTACCTCCGCTGCCACCACTGTCGTTGCTACCGTTGTAGCCGCTGCAGCCACTACTACCACTGATGTCGCCGATGCCGCCGCTTCCTCTGCTACCTCTGTTGCCTCCGCTGCAACCACTGTCGCTGCTATTGTTGCTGCCACTGCTATTGTTGCTACCGCTGCTGCCATTGCTACCAGCACTGCTGCCGATGCCGATGATGCTACCGCTGCCTCTGCTGCAGCCACTGCCGCTGCCGCTATTGGTGCTACTACCACTGCCATTGCAGCTGCTACCGCCCCTACCGACGATGCTGCCAGCACTGCTGCCGCCGCCACCGACGCAGCCGCTTCTTACGCCACTACCACCACTACTGTCACTGCCTCTACTGCCAATGCTGCCGCAGCTACCTTTGATGATAATATGCTTTTACATACCTATAATATGCTAAAACTCTACCCAAAAAGTTTGGAGAAACACAAACATATTAACACATATATAAAAATAGTTATTATAGACATGAACAAACAAAAATTACAGTTTAATGTCATACTGTTTCAACAAAAATTTAATCAAATAATTTAATATTTTAAAATTAAATTTACTAAAAACAGAAACTATAAATAAAAATTTTAAATTAAAAAAATTTCATTCAATAATTTATTATAATACAATATTTTAAATAACTAAAACAAAAAAATAAATAAAATTTATATTACATCTTATTAATCAATGTATCTACCGACTGTTCATAAAGTATAATCTATCAATGTATTGACGTTGTTTTCTCTCTCACTGCTCCTTTGATCACCAACTTTCTGCTAGAAAGATACTATCCGAGTCATGCTGCTTCATGTTTGTTGAAATATGTCTTCACTTATACAAGTTTCGTATGGGAAATAATGTGATAGCATATTTGTACGGAATTTAAACCACCAAATCAAATCAAAATAAATAAAAAATAATTATGTTTTGATAAATATATATTGCTGCAATAAATATGTACATATATACTAGCATTTCACTCGTACATATATTATTGCAGTATATTTACATTTAAACTACAACATTATGCATACATATATACTGAGTACATATATATACTTAGTATATATGTACATAAAAACTGTAGTATTATATGTACGTATGTACTGACTATATACGTACGAATATACCACATTTGTTGTCATTGTTACTGCTTCTGCTACAGCTGCCACTCATGTCTCCACTGCCACAGCCTCTGCCACTGCCGCTGTCGATTCCGCTGCCACTGCCGTTGTCGATGCCGCTGCCACTGCCGATGTCACTACTGTCGGTGCTACTACAGCCACTACATGTGCTACCGCTGCAGCTACCACAGCTTCTGCTGCTCCCATTACCGCCGTTGCCGCTTCTGGTGTTGCTGTCGCTGCTGCTGCTGTCGCTTTTGCCACTGCTACTACTTGTGCTGCTGCTGCTGCTTCTACTATAGCTGCCACTACTGCTACTTCTGCTGTAGCTTCCGTAGCTACCGCTGATGTCGCCTCTACCGCTGGTGTCGCCTCTACCACTGGTGTCGCCTCTGCCGCTGATGTCGCCTCACCCCCTACTACCAATGTTACCGCCGATGCCGCTTCCGCTACCATCATAGCTTTCGCTATCATCTCTTTCGCTGCTACCGCTGCTAACTATAGGCTTTTACATACCTATAATAGGCTAAAACTCTACCCAAAAAATTCAGAGACACAAAAACATATTCACAGATATATAAAAACAAATATTATAGACATGAACAAAAATAAATTATAATTTATTATCATACAGCTTCACCAAAAATCCAAAATATGTCCAGCAATTTATGTTTAGAGATAAAGAGAGTACAAAAATAAAATATTTTTAGAATAATAAAGATAAGATTAGCTAGCCATCATTTTAATAAAGCTGAAATCAGTAAATATGAGACCTATGCATTGGAAGGACCGTGGTAATGTATGAATGCTTTGAATCAAGATTTTTTCTTTTCTCTCACATAATTTTACCTGCAAAGATTCATAATTTGGTTAATCGGAAAAGCAAAGAACAAAATTATAATAAAAAAAATTGAAACTTGCAAAAAAAATATCATAATTATTTACTACACATGGACAAAAATAAATAATAGTTTAGAAATAATTCTCATACTCAATCATCCTCATAATTTGTAGGGAATGCTAGCCTCTCTTACGAGGATCCGCAGCTAGATCTCGAAATACTATATGTTGCGTGAATGCCGCTAACTCTGATTCCATATAGGACATCTGCTATTGCAATACATTTTTAATTTCTTTAATTTTTTGCATTTCTTCCATCAAATTAGTTATCTACCCATCCTTCTTTTTAATTTTGGTCTCCATATCTACAATACGTTCATTTGTTTCCCATTGCTTGTTGTTTGAATGCCTCATCCACCATTGCTGAGACAGTTGAATTAGAAGCACGACTGCTACAACAAAATGCCACTCCCTTAGAGTCGATTTTGTACACTTGCTGCTTCTTTCGACCTCCTATTGTCTCCAAATAAATAGGATCATATTCAATTGGTTGAAGATCCATAGAACCCTCAACTTGTTGATGAGCAGCTGTCACACATTCCTCCATTAGGTCTTGAGATAAAATAGAGAAAAAAACTATTCTAGATTTACAAAAAATAAAATAAATATTTTGCATTCAAACTAATTTTCATAATGTACTGTAGTTTTATAAAATCTAATTAAAATAACAATTTCTAACAGTAATCATCTGAGACTTGTTGTCACCATACTAACCATCCACTTTCTTCATATGCATCTTTCTGAAAATCTTATAAAAATTTGGATCTCGACCCAATTCTCTAGCCTAGATATGTTTTTATTAATTCATAAAAAAAACAAATTATAAAAAAATTTAAAAAAATTAATAAAACAATGCAGAGATTATATTTATTAGACTTTTAGGACAACCACAAAATATAGATATTTTTAGAATTTTAAATTTGTATCGAATCTCAAGCATGCTCAATACTCGACTTTGAACCTCTTGTGTGTCGACAGATTCTTAACCTAGTCCAGCAACCTCACTTCATCAATTTTTACTGGCAATATCTGAATTTTTTTTCACATATGGCTCCTCCCAATAATTAAGCCACTCGGGCCAGTCTTCCTCGAATATAAAATCAGGCATTTCTTTCATTTTCTTTAATTTATGGGCAAAATCAGAATATCGTTGAGCAGCTTTGATCTCCCATAATGACATTATCTTTCCATCAAATTTGGGTGGTCATGTGCACTGATTCTATAAATAAAAAAAATGACAAAAGAATTTATATTAACAAAAAGAATATAATTATTTACTGCTTGAATAATAACCAACATAAAAGTTAAGTAATTAGATAATTATTTTTTAATTCTTTTGTTTTGTTATTTTTATCTGAAAATCATTAAAATATGACTCTTTTGTCGATTCAGAAACTTTATTCCAGGAGAAAGCTTTAGATTTAGCCATTTTCTGGGAAGTCTTTATAATTATAGTCGAACACTTGTGAGATTGAATACAACTGTACAAATAAATAAATAACATAGAAAACAAACAAATCATAACAATATAAAAAAACCACTGACAGTAACATCAAATTTTTTTTTTCAAATCATTTTTACATATTTTTTTTACCTCTCATCCACAATATTAATTTCTAACTTTGCACTAACTTCAGAGGAAGGCATAGCATTTGATGATGTTGTTAGTATTGTAAATGGGTGGAACAATTGGTGCAAATTATGGTGTAAAAGATAGAGATGGATCAAAATTGTGAGCAGGAAGCACAATCGGTGGTGGGCTTACATCTGATAAAGGTGTTAATAGAAGTTTCAATGATGGTGATGGTGATAGAAATGGAGATGGTGATTGTGATGTTGAAATCCGGATATGGTGGCAATGAGATGGTACTGATTCTGCAATATTATGTAACATTCTAGGTGAATTTGGTTCATTTTGGTATTCGCGTCCAGCTCCACCACGACCATGTCCTTTAGGCACCATCTGTTATACAAAATAAAACAAAGAACAAAAAATAAAAATATGATAAACAAGCATGCATTTTCAAATAAAACACACCGATAGATTTCAAAAAAATATAAAACATCTTTGATAGTTTAAATTTATAATAAAATTATAACAAAAAATTATCAGCATCACTGTCATCCTCCAATGGATCTTCTAATATTTCGTCTGATTCTGATAGAAGTTCGAACTCATCTTCAATTCCTATTGTGCCACCATTTGAGTCATAAATTTTATGGATCTTCATCTACATTCAAAGGCTCAATATTATTTATGTCAATTTCCTTGAATGCCGGTGCAATTTCTAAGTCTTCACTTCTTTGTTGTGATGTTGATACTTCAAATTTTGATCGAGCTTTGATCTTGCAAATCGCCCACCAATCTCTCTTTTCATGAGATAAACTCGGATATGTATAATAATATACCTGAGTGGCTTGAACTAATATAATAAATGGCTCATATTGATTATATCTATATTTATGGTTAACTTCTACTAGCTTATAATCCAAATGAATCTTTGTGCCCACATTTGGTGTAGGATCAAACCACTCGCACTTAAATAATACAATCTTATTATTTTCGAGTCCAGGATACTCCAACTCAATAACTTGTTTAAGTTGACCAAAATAATCAATCACATCTGCACTATATCCTGCGCTTTTAATGCATACACTACTATTCATTGTTATTTTAGAAGAACTGTTCCCGATTGTGTGAAATTTATATCCATTAACAAAATACCCAGGATAGGTTGTCACATATCGAAATGCGCCTTTACTCTGATTCTGAATAAAAATATATGAATCTCCATTTGAAGGATCAATTGCATGTGACATAAATTAAAAATTAATATTAACAAATAAAGGATAATAATAAATTAAATAATTCAAATTTTAAAATTTAAAAATTCTCACATAATTTTGAACCAATTCGCCAATTCAGTTTCTAGCATATGATCGACATCATTGATGAAAATTGCTGGTTGCCTATATTTTAACTACTCAACATAAATACTACACCAATATAAAAAGAGAAAAAATACATATATCAATTTTTATTAATTCCAATTAAAGATACAATTAAACTATGATTAACCCTACAACCATTTTGTGTATACATACTCAATGTATGGTGAAACTTCCTCACAATTAAGTAAAACATAGAAGATGATGATGACAAAAACGTAGAAGATGAGATTGTAGATGGAGTACCAAAAGATATTGTAGGAAGAATAAATAGATGAAGACAAAGAAGAAGAAGAAGAAGAAGAAGAAGAAGACGAATAAGAAGAAAAAAAAGAAGAGGAGTAAGAAAAAAAGAAGACGATGATGATGATGAATAAGAACAATTTGAAGAAGAAGAAGAAAAATAAGAAAAATAAGAAGAAAATGTAGAAAAAGAAAAGGAAGAAAAAGAAGAAGAAAAACAAGAAGAAAAACAAGAATAAAAGGAAGAAGAAGAAAATAAAATTAGAGGAAGATGATGATGATGATGATGATGAAGAAAAAGAATGGGAAGAATAATTAGAAGAAGATGATGATGGAGCAATAGAAGAAGAAGAAGAAGAAGAAGAGGAAGATAAAGAAGAAGAAAAATAATATGAAGAAGAAGAAGAGAATGAAAAAGAAAAATATGAAGTATGAGAAGAAGATGAATATAAAGAATAATAATAATAATAATAATAATAAGATGAATAAGAAAAAGAATAAGAACAAAAAGAAAAAGAATAAAAATTAGTAGAAGTAAAAGAAGAAAAGGAAGAAGAAAAATAAATAGAAGAAGTAGTAGTAGTAGAATAAGAAAGACAAGAGGAGGAATAAGAGAAAAAAGAATAATAAAAAGAAGAGAAACAAGAAGAAGAAGAAAATATGAAGAAGAAGAATAAGAAGAAGAAGAAGAAGAAGTGAAGGAAGGAGAAGAAGTAGAAGAAAAAGAATAATAAGAAGAAGTCGAAAAAGAAGATGATGATGATGATGAAAAGGAAGAAGAAAAAGATGATGATGATGATGATGAATAGGAAGAAGAAGAAGAAGAAGAATGAGAATAATAATAATAATAATAATAAGCGAAAGATGAAAAAGAAGAAGATGAGTGCAAAGTGGAATAAGAAGAAAAAGAAGAAGAATAAGAATAAGTAGAAGTAGAAGAAGAAGAAAAGGAAGAAGAAGAAAAAGAAGTGGAAGGATAATGAGAAGTAAAAGATGAAAAATAAGTAGAAGATGAAGTGTTAGAAGAAGAAAAAGGAGGAGGAGGGAAAGAGGAAGAACAAAGGAAAAAAAAATTAGAAGAAAAAGATGAAGGAGAAGTGGAGAAAGAAGAAGGAGAGGAAGATGAGGAAGAAGAAGAATGAGAGGAAGAAGGAGGAGGAGGAGGAGAGGATAAAGAATTAAAAGAAGCTTAAGTCTAAGAAGATGAAGATGAAAAAAAAGATATGGAAGAAGAAGAAAGTAAAGAAAGAAGAAAAAACAAAAAACAATAAGATGAAGAAGAAGAAGAAGAAGAAGAAGAAGAAAAAGAAGAGGAAGAAGATGAGAAAGATGGAGAAGAAAAAGAGGTAGAGAAAGAAGAATAATAATTAAAAAGGAGAAGAATAAGAAGATGAACAAGAAAAAAATGAAGAATAGAAAGAATAAGAAGATGATGATGATGATGAAGAAAAAGAAGTGGCAGAAGAAGAAGTTGATGATTAAGAAGAAGAAGAAGTAGTAGTAGTAGTAGTAGTAGTAGTAGAAGACAAAAAAGATGCACAATAAGAAGAAAAAAAATAAGAAAAAGAAGAGGAAGAAAAGGAATAAAAAGATGAAGAGGAAGAGGAGGAGGAAGAAGTTGAAAATGAAGAGGAGGAAGATGAAGATAAAGAAGAAGAAGAAGAAGAACATGATGATGATGATGATGATAAAGAAGAAGAAGAAGAAAAAAAAAAGAAAAAGAAGAAGATGATGTTGATGATGAAGAAAAAGAAGAAGAGAAAGATGAAAAGGAAGATGAATAGGAATAAGAAGATAAAGATCAGAGGAGAAAGAAGAAAATAATAGAAGAAAGAAAAAGAGAAAGAAGAAGAGGAAGAAGAAGAAAAAGATGATGATGATGATGATGATGATGATGATGATGACTAAAAGGAAAATGAAGAAGAAGATAAAGAAGAGGAAGAAGATAGGGAAGAAGAAAAAAAGGAGAAAGAAAAAGAAGCAGAAGAGAGGAGGAAGAAGAAAAAAAAGGAGAAGATGAATAAAAATCAAAAAAAGATTAAGCGGAGGAAGAAAAAGAAGAAGTTGATGAAAATTAAAAATAAAAAGAAAAGAAGAAGAAGAAGAAGAAGAAGATGATGATGATGATGATGATGATGATGATGATGATGATGATGATGATGATGATGATGAATAAAAGGAAATAGAAGAAGAAGATAAAGAGAGGAAGAAGAAGAAGAAGAAGATAGGGAAGAAGAAAAAGAAGAGAAAAAAAAAGAAGCAGAAGAAGAGGAGGATGAAAAAGAAAAAAAAGTATAAGAGTAATAAAAAGAAGAATAAGATGAAGAGGAGGAAAAAAATAAGAATTTGATGAAAAGGAAAAATAAAAAGAAAAGAAGAAGAAGAATAAGAAGAAGAAAGGTGGAAGGAGAAAAATAAGAAGAAGAAAAAAAGAAGAAGAAAAATAAAAAAAAATAAGAATTGGAAGAAGATGAAAAAGAAGAGAAAGAATAAGAAGATGATGATAATGACAATGAAAAATAAAAAGATAAAAAAGAATTGGAAAAAGATGAAGAAGAAGAGAAAGAAGAAGAAGAAAAGTGGAAGGAGAAAAAGAAGAAGAAAAAGAAAAAAAAAGAAGAAGAAGAAGAAGATGATGATGATGATGATGATGATGATAAAGAAAAACAAGAAGAATAAGTAGAAGAGGAAGATGAAAAGGACGAATAAAAACAAGGGAGAGAAGAAGAAAAGAAATATGTAAAAAAAGAAGAAGAAAAAGAAGAGAAATAAGAATAAGAATAAGAAGAAGAGAAAGAAGATCAAAAAGAGGAAGTAGAAGAAAAAGAAGAATAAGAATAAGAAGAGAGAAGAAAATAATAGGAGAAAGAAGAAGAAAGGAATGAAGAAGAAGATAAAGAAGAAGATAAAGAATAAGAAAAAGGAGAAAAAGAAGATAAAAGACGTCATAGAAGAAAAAGAAGAAAAGGAGAATGAAGAAGTAGAAGAAGATGATGATGATGATGATGATGAATAAAAAGAAAAAGGAAGAAGAAGTGTAAGAAGAAGAATATGAATAAGAGGAACGGGTAGAAGAAGAAGAATAAAAGGAAGAAAAAGAAATAGAAGAAGAATAAAAAAGGAAGAAGAAGAGGAAGAAGAAGTAGAAGAAGAAGAAGACAAAAGGAAAGAGATGAAGTAAAAAGTGAAAAAAAAAGTGGATGAAGAAAAAGAATACAAAGAAGAAGAAGCTATAGAAGAATGAAATAGAAGAAGAATGGATAGAAGAAAAATAAAAAGATAAAGACGAATGGATAGAAGAAGAATAATTTGATGATGAACAAGAATATGAAGAGTAAGAAAAAATAAGATAAAGAGGAAGAATAAGAAGAAAAAGAAGAAGAAGAAGGAAAAGAAGAATAAGAAAAGGTGGAAGAAGAACAAGAAAAAATAAAGAGGAAGAAGAAGGAGATGAAGAAGGAGAAGTGGGAGAAGAATAAAAAGAAAAAGATGAATAAAAAGAAGAGGAAGAAGAATAAGTAGAAGAAAAGATGAAAAAGAGGAAAAAGAGAAGATGAATAAGAACAAAATAAGAAGAAGAGGATGAAGAAAAAAATAAGAAGTAGATAATGAGGAAAAAGAAGAAGAAGTAGACAAAGAGGAAAATGAAATATTTGAACAAGAAGAAGAAGAAAAGGAAGAAGAAGAAGAAGAAAAAGAAGAATAATAAGAAAATGAAGAAGAAGATGATGAGGAAAAAGAGAGGAAAGTAGAGAATAAAAAGAAGAAGAACAGTAAGTATAAAAATAAAAAAAATAGGAAGAAGTTGAGAATGAGGAAGAACAAAAAGAAGAAGAAAGAAAGAAGAAAAAAAAAGGAAGAAATAGTAGAAGAGTAAGATGTTGAAAAAAGAAGAAGAAAAAAAAGAAGAAGATGTAGACTAAAAGATGATGATGAAAAAGAAGAGAAATAAGAAGAATAATAGAGAAGAAAAAAATGAAGAATAGGAATAAAAAAAATGAAAAATAGAAATAAGAAAAAGAAGAAGAAATGTAAGAAGAAAAAGAAGAAAAAGAGAAAAAGAAGAAGACTTTTCTATATTTTGAAAAACCACAACTCCAAAACTTTGAGAGAGAAAGAGACAAATCTAGAGAGAGAAATCTCCATTTTGTGCAAAAAACTCATTCTCATACTCAAAATGGAGCAAAATGATTTTTTAGCAATTAAGAAATCATTTTCATCAATTCTCCAATAGCCCGTGCCTATTTTTCTAATGTTTAGAAACAAAATAAAAACCTAGCCACCTTCTTCCCCTCGGTAGTGCTCTAAAATTTATCCTAGCTTTTCAAGCTTGCTCTCAATGCAAAATTCTCTCATGGAAGACCTCGCGTTGATGAAATCCGTGACTTCCTCACTTCACTGAAGCTAAAAGGAATCATGAAAATTGCATCTTTGACTCTAAACATATATTTCTACAACTCTATGTGGAGGATGATTTCTACATAGTATGGCTACAAGGTCAATGGTACGTTAATGGATATCTTATGCGAATGCTTATGTGGACAAAAAACTTCAATCCTCTGGAAGAAGCTCCAATTGCCCCGGTATGGTTATCTTTATCTAAACTCTCATTACTTTTCTTCAATAAGCATTCACTCTGCTCTTTTGCTATGTGCTTGAGAAAACAGATGATGAGCGATGATGCCACTGCCTTTATGACCAAGCCAAATAATGCAAGGGTCTGTGTTGAAACTAACTTGCTCACATTGTTGCCATTAAAGGTATGGATAGGCAGTGATAAAGAGGATGGGTTTTGGCAACCCATTGTGCTTGAAAACATGCCTAGCTACTGCTTGGAAAGCATAAGAATGGACCATGGCATGGAGGAGTGTAGACTAGGAAAGGGCTGTAAGGGAAGGGAGCATGGACTAGATGATAGAGGGAGGGGGGGAGAAAACCACAAATGGGTTAGGAGGGAACAAAAGGGAGGGTCTTTAAATGAGGAGGGAGTCTCGAAAGGGGGGAAAATACAAGAGGGGAAGGGAAAATATAGAGGCAGAAGGTGAGGAGGTCTCTGAGGGAGACTCTAATGGTGGTTCTAAGATTCTAAGTGAGGTGGAGGTGAGGGTAGAAGGGGAGGAGGGCTCAGAAGTATATTTTAAGGGGGGTTCTAAGGGTCTATGCGAGGAGGAGGGGGTAAGTCTGGAGGTAGAATGTGAGGTAGTTAGGGCAGAAAGAATAATAAGAAGGGCGGAAGTAGGATGGATTGAGGTTGTAGGAAAAAAAAAGAGGGAGGAGGGCATAGAATGAAGATGGTTCTAAGAAAGAGAGAAGAGGATTTTAGTTGGATAGATAGGATCTCTTAGATTTTCTATAGGACTCGGAAAAAATGAGTTTTTATATGCTTGACTAAGATAAAGCTAAAGGAGAGGGGGAATTTGGTAAGGCAGAGGATGATTTAGAGTTGTATGAAGGAAAATGGGGAACCTATTCTAGTGATAAGGAAAAGGAGGCCATAAAATGGATGGCATTGCTTCTAGGAAAACAACAAAAATGAGTAAATAATCAAGTCGATCAAGTGGGCACAAGCATGAAGAAACTGCCAACAAATATGAAAAAAATACTTGAACAAGACATATGATTTTGAAATGTACTTTTAGAGCTCAAGCTAAATTTGTGTATAATGGATAGGTAATTATATTTGAATATAAAGGGAGTGGCAAACAACCCCTCTATAAATAGTCTTAAAAAACTTATCAAAATTCACAAAATCAGAATAATTATAATCACTGAATCTATGATATCTAATAAACAATTGAAAAAATATAGAAAGATTATGTGTTTTGATAATACCTTAGTGAATTTAAATAGTAAAATATAGATTATTTAGGATAATAGCTTAGAAATAGATATCTTAAAAGACATGAAACAAGTAATACATTTAAAAGTAGACAAGGAGGTAGAAGAGGTTATATCAGTTGTATATGCAAAAAATACTAAAGAAAATAAAAAAAAAACAATTTGGAGAGAGAGGACAAAGATAGCTATAAAGGATATTTCATGGGTTGCTGGAGGAGACTTCAATGTGATAGGGAGCTCGATGGAAAAGAAAGGGGGAAGGCCACCCAATATGGAGGCCATGGCACATTTTAATGACATAATAGCCAATGCAAATCTAATGGAAGTAGATTATTTAGGATCTAATTTCATCTAGTATAATAACTTGAAGAAAAGAGGAGCTATTTGGGCTAGGCTAGACGTGGTGATGTACAATGTTAAATAGATGTCTACTCATGGAGCCACAGGTGTGAGGAACTTAAATAGAACCAGCTCAGATCACAGCCCACTACTCTTGATCTTACAATAAACCGAAAGGATAGCAATAAGTTTTAAATTCCAAAATATGTGGGTAAAGGATGTATAATTTGATAAGGTGGTCAGGAACTCTTGGTTAGAACCAGTAATAGGAAACCCTTTACAAGTTCTAACGGTTAAGTTACGTAGGTTAAAAATTTTCTTGAGTACATGGAATAGAGAATGTTTCGAAAATATTAACGAGGAAATTATTCAGGGAAAAGAAAAAGTAGGGAAGTTGGAATTAGAGTATGAAAGGAATCAAAAAGAAGAGAGTAGACAAGAGTCAAGTAAATGTAAGGGGTGCTGAGACTTAGACTACACATGGAAGAGATTTATTGGAAATAAAGAGCAAAAATAAAGTGGCTCAAAGAAGTAGATAAAATTACAAATTTTTTTCATACAATGGCTAGAATTAAAATCCAAAAATAGAAGATTAAAGGCATAAAGAATGCCGAAGAAGAATAGGTGGAGAAGGAGAAAGAGATAAGGGTACAATTTGAAGAATTTTTTAAAAAACACATATACGAGGCTGCAAGGCCTAGAGGTAACTCCTTAATGTAGGAAATGAAGTCAAGTGTATCAAAAGAACAAAATCAAAGGATGATAGATACACTAGAGGAAGAGGAGATAAGAGAAGTTATATTTAACATGGATAAAAAAAGTGATGCACGGCCAGATGGTTGGAACAATACATTTTTCAAATATGCTGGCACATCATCAAAAAGGAACTAGTGCAAGCAAATTCAAGTATATTCATAAGTACGAATATAACCAAAGCATGGGCAAGTTCCTTTATTGTGTTAATTCCAAAGATAAAAAATCCATAGAAATATGAGGACTATAGGCCGATTAGCCTATGTAATATGGTCTACAAGATTTTAGCAAAATTACTCCAAAATAGTTTAAGTAATATATTGCCTAACATAATTTCACATAAACAACTAGGTTACGTTAAGAATAGGCTTATGTTGGAAAATATAAGTCTAGCCTCGGAAATGATGAGAGAGATTGGAGTAAAGGCCAGAGGACATAATGTGGTATTAAAGCTGAACTTGTCCAAAGATTTTGATAGAGTGGAATGGGATTCTCTGCTATGGGAAGACGAGGTTTCTCAGAATTCTATATTGATTTAAAACATAGATATGTGTCTAGTGTATGAGTTAAAATTATTGTAAATGGTCAAAAAGGAGAAGAGTTCCAACTTGTAAAAGGATTAAGGCAAGGCAACCCTTTATCACCTTCACTTTTTGACATATATTTAGGAGTTATTGATCTTGAATTTAAATGTGAGGATTAGTGAAGGAAAAATCTTAAATTTCAGGCAACCCGAAAATACTCCAAGAGTGGGTTGTCTGGCTTAAATGGATGACTTGATAATCTTTACAAATGCAAGCGATAAATTGATGATGAATTTAATGGAGTTGTTACAGATGCTAGAGGAGGAAATGAGTTAACCTTTGAATAAAAAAAATATCAGTTTATGATAGTAGGGAAAGCTATAGAAAAGGTTGCACAATGAATTAATGATATTATGGGTTTTACTAAAAAGAAAGGATCCTTAATGTACTTGGGTTGCCTAATTTATGAGGGCAGGTTAAGGGAGGAATATCTAAGCTTTTTACTTGAAAAATGAGATGAAAAATAGAAGGATGGAAAGAAGACCTGTCAAACTTGAGGGGAATGATAACGTTAATCTCCCATGTGCTTCAAGGCACACTGGCACACATTCTAATGGTTATCCATCTGCCAAAAAAGTTTATTAAAAAATTAGAGAAAGAAATGACTAATTTTATGGGGTAAGAGAGAGGATGAGTCAAAGCTCCATTGGCAAAAATGAGAAGATGTATGCCACCCAAAGGAGGAGGCTAGCTTTGGTTTTCTCAATTTAAATGACATGGAAAAAGCTTGAGCCAGCAAGGGCTAGTAGAGATTAAAAGAGAATGAAAGTCTTTGGGATAAATTTATGAGAGCCAAATATTGTTGGGGGAAAGACACACACAATGATTCGAGGAAGACCTCAAAAATTTGGAAGACAATGATAAAGCAGAAAGAGCTAGTAGAAGCTCACTATAGGTTGCACAAGAGCAGCTGGAAATGGACACTCAATGCGCAAAGAATTTTCACTCTCTAAATAGCAAAAATGCTAGTAAGAGCAAAAGTAACCCTCAGCCAATTTTTAAATGGGTTTGGGAGAGTAACACTACAAAAAATGAGCTTGCTCACATGGAAGGTTCTCTCTAAATCCATTATAGTAGATGCAAATGTACAAGACAAAGGCATAAGCTTTGTCTCAAAGTGTGAATGCTGCTTTGCGGCATTTGAGACCACAAATTACTTGTTCTTGAAAGGAAAAATTACAAGTGAGGTTTGGAAAAAGATGAAAACTTCTATACAAATTAGGCTCAAAGATGTAGACCTAAGGAAGAGAATTGTAAGATGGAGCAGGGATAGTTTTAGGAATAAAGTTCATGCATGGCTTAGAAAAAACCATATATCTTCCAAAAGAAGATGATGATGATGATAAAGACAAAGAGGAAGATGATGAAAAAGAAGAAGTAGAAGAAGATGATGATGATGATGATGTTGGTGGTGGTGGTGGTGGTGGTGATGATGATGGTGATGATGAACAAAAGAATTGGAAGAAAAAAAAAAGAAGAAGAAGAAAATGATGAATAATAAGAAGAAAAGGCAGAGGAGGAGGAAGAAGAAAAAAAAAGATGAAGAAGAAAAGGAATAAGATTAGAAAGAAGAAGAAGAAGAAGAAGAAGAAGAAGAAGAAGTGGAAGAAGAAGAAATAGAAGAAGAAGTGGAAGAAGAAGAAAAGTAAGAGGAGGAAGAAAAAGAAAAGGAAGAAGAAGAAGAAGAAGAAGAAGAAAAAGAAGAAGAAGAAAAAGAAGTGGAAGAAGAAGAAAATGAGAAAAAAATAGGAAGAACAAGGAGAAAAAGGAGAAGAAAAAAAAGGAGATGAAAAAGATAGAGAAGAAGAAGAAGAATATGAAGAAGTCTAAGAAAAAGAAGAAGGAAAAGAATAAGAGGATGAAGATGACGAAGAAGAAGAAGAAGACGAAGAAGAAGAAGAAGAAGAAGAAGAAGAAGAAGAAGAGGAAGAAGAAGAGGAAGAAGAAGAGGAAGAAGAGGAAGAGGAGGAGGAGGAGGAAAAAGAAGAAAAAGACAAAGAAGAAGAAGAAAAATATGAAGAATAAAAAAAGATGAAGAGGAAGAAGAAGAAGAAGAAGAAGAATTAAAGAAGAAGAATAATAGGATGAAGAAGAAGAAGAAGAAGAAGAAGAGAAAGAGGAAGAACAAGGAGAAGGAGAAGAAGAAGGAGAGGAAGAGGAACAAGAAGAAGAAAAAGGAGAGGAAGAGGAACAAGAAGAAGAAAAAGAAAAGGAAGAAGACTAAGAAGAAGAAGAAGAAGAAGAAGAAGAAGAAGAAGAAGAAGAAGAAAGAAAGAAAAGAATAATAGGAAGAAGAAAAAAAAAGAAGAGGAAAAAGAAGAAGAATAATAATAATAATAATAATAATAATAATAAGTAAACAAAGACTAATAGGAAGAATAAAAAGAAAAATGAGGAGATAAGGAAGAAGAAGAAGAAGAAGAAGAAGAAGAAAATGAAGAAGTAAAAGATGATGACGATGATGATGAAAAAGAAGAAAAAAAAAGACAGAGGAAGAAAAATAAAATTAAAAATAAGAAAAGGAGTAGGGCTTATAGAGAGGAGAAGGGAGAGGAGAAAAGAAATAAAAATAAACACAGAGAGATAAGAGGAATATAGATGGTCAAAAAATGATCTCCTCTCAGAATATGAGTCAGAGTCAGAAAGTTGCCCTCTTGCTAACACAAACAAAGAACCTCACAAGCTGGACCTAAACAAATCACAAGATGATTTGGAAATACTTTAATAAGCAATGGGTAAAAGAAGGCCTTATACAAGAGAAAAAGTGATGGAAATAATTAGAATCATGGAAATGCATTTTGGAAAAGAACAAAAGAACTTAACAAGGGCAACTGAACTGGTGCAACCTAGTTCAGGTAAGCCACCTAGAAATATGAAATAAATACTTGAATATGAAATATGAATCAAAATGCACAACTAGGGAGCAAGCTAGATACACATAAAATGGATAATTAGTTGTACTTGAACATTATAGGAGTAGAAAATACTCCTTCGATAAATAGACTTAAAAAACTCATTAAAATATAAAAAATTAAAATAATAATAATAGCTGAACCGATGGTGGAAGTAAGTCAGCCAGAGAAATATAAAAAGATAATTGGGCTAGGGAAGGCGTTTACTAATTCTAATGGAAAGCCATGGATGATGAGAAGGTTGCAATAGACATTGAAATCATAAAAGAATTTGGCCAAATAATTAATTTTAAAATAGGCAAACACTCAGAGTTGGTATTTTTGGTGGTGTATGCAAAGAACATAAAATAATATAGAAAGATACTATGGCAGGAGGTGAAGGAATTAGCCACAAAAAATAATTCTTGGATCATTGGAGGTGACTGACTTCAATGTGATAAGAAATTCAAGTGAAAAGAAAGGGGGAAGATCCCCTGACATATAAGCAATAACTCGCTTTAATGAGATAATTACTAATGCAGATTTAATGGAGGCAAACTTTCTAGGAACAAAGTACATATGGTGTAATAATTGGTGAAAAAGATGAGCAATTTGGACCAGATTAGACTGAGTTTTGTATAATGCAAAATGGATGGATAAGTTCGAAGGTATAAGAGTTAGGCATCTAAACAGAATCTATTCTGATCATAGCCTGCTACTAATAACCTTCCAAAAAATCAAAAGAAGACTGAATGGATTTAAATTTCAAAATATGTGGGGGCAGCATGATGGCTTTGACAAGGAAGTCAAAGAATCATGAAAAAAACCACTATCGGGCAACCGTTTGCAAATTTTAGCAACAAAATTGTGCAGACCAAAAATAGCTCTCGGGATATGGAATACAGAAGTCTTTAGAAATAACATCAAAAAATCTAAGAGGCAGAGGAGGAGGTAGCCAGAGTGGAAATAAATTATGAGAAGGACAAAAACGAGTCAACTAGAAGAGAGATAAGTAAAGTGAAAGCTAAATTAAGACTTAGGTTACATATGGAATAAGTTTTCTGGAAATAAATGAAAAAAAAATAAAGTGGCTAAAAGAAGGAGATAGGAACACAATTTTTCCAAGCAATGGCAAAAATAAGAATTCAAAAATAGAAAATAAAAGGACTAAAAACCATGAATGTTGAATGGGTAGAGAAGAAGATCAAAATAAAAAATACAATGGAAAATTTTTTTAAAAGTCACCTATGTGGTACAGCAATACAAAGGGATAACTCACTAATGTAAGCTATAGAGCATAAAGTGTTAGAAGAGGACAACAAAAGGTTAGTAGAATTCCCAAAAGAAGAATAAGAGGAGGTAGGGGGGGGCAATGTTTAGTGTTAACAAAGAAAGTGCAGTAGGGTCAGATAGTTAGAACAATAGATTCTTTCAACATAGTTAGAATATTATCAGGGAGGACTTGATTCCATCCATTTCATGATTATTTACAGGTGCAGATAACATAAAATCATGGGCCATATCCTTCATCATACTGATATCAAAGAGAAAAAATCTTTTGAATGTGTAGACTACAAGCCAAACAGCTTATGTAATACTATATACAATATCTTAGCAAAATTGCTCTAGAATAGGCTAAGTAGCATTTTTCCTACCATTATTTTAGTTGAGCAAGCATGCTTCATTAAGAACAAGTTAATGATTAAAATTTTTAACCTAGCCTCATAAATGATGAGGAAGATTGGAGCTAAAACAAAAGGCCACAATGTGGTAATGAAGCTGGACTTGTCAAAAGTATTTAATAGAGTAGAATGGGATAAATTATGTTATGTAATGAAGAAATTGAGATTCTAGGAATTCTAGATAGATTTGATGTACAAATGCGTATCAAGTGCATAGGTAAAAATTTTTATAAATGGGCAAGTAAGTGGAGAGTTTAAACTGGAAAGAGGTTTAAGGCAGGGGGATCCACTCTCACCCTCTCTTTTAAACATATACTTAGAGTTATTAATTTAAAACTTACAAGAGAGAATGAGAGTGGGAAAAATATTAACCTTTAAATAGCCAAGTAACACTCCAAAAGTGGGTTTTTAGGCATATGCAGATGATGTAATAATATTCCAAATGCTAGTAGCACATCCATGGAAAATATGATGAATTTATTTCAAACATTAGAAGAAGAATCAGGATAATTGTTAAACAAGAGCAAATGTCAATTTATAATAGCAGGAAAAGCACCTGAAAAGATAGCTCAAAAAATTAAAAGGGCAACAGGTTTTGCTCAATAGAAAGGAACACTAATGTACCAGAGATTCCCGATATATGATGGAAGAGTAAGGGAAGAATATTTATCTTTCTTAGTGAAAAAGATGAGAGGAAAGATAGCCAGTTGGAAGTAGGATTTACTAAGCATGGCAAGGTGAATTACTTTAATCTCACATTTGCTTCAAGGTTTGCTAGCACACATCCTCATGATGATTCAACCTCCAAAAAATATTTTAAGGAAGTTAGAGAAAGAGATGTCTAATTTTCTACGAGGAGAGAATAATGGAAAACCAAAGCTACATTAGAAAAAATAAAAAGGTTTATGTTATCCTAAGGAGGAGGCTAGGTTAGGATTCACCAACTTAAAATATATGGATAAAGCCTAGGCTTGTAAAAATTAGTGGAGACTTGAAGAGAATGGAAGCCTATGGGCTGAATATATAAGAGCCAAATATGACTTAGGAAACAATGCTCTTTAAAGACTCAAAAACTGCTACAAAAAGCTAGAAACAAATGTTAAAGCAACCAAACACAGTAGAAAATCATGCTATATTGATCAAGAGTTGGTGGAAATGGACCTTAAATGCACAAGGAAGATTCACTCTAAATAGTGCCAAAATGCTAGTGAACAAATGGAAATCACAAAAAATATGTAAATCGGCATGGGAAAATGAGAACCCATAGAAGATAAATACTTTCACATGGAAAGTTCTTACAAATGCAATTCCAGTGGATGATTAAATGATTAAAAGCTAGAGAGAGGAGAACATAAAAAATAAAATGATTAAATGGGTTAGAAATCACATACCTCATATAGCAATTTGGACCTTAAGGAAAGCTAGAAATAAAAGTAGGTTTGAAGGAATTCCAATAAATGCCAAAAGTATATTAGTAGAAATAAAAAGGGAAAGTTCAAGCATTTCAACTATTAACCATATAAAAGTCATCAATATGGATAAGGATAACAACATGAAAAGGTTTGGGGACTCACATCAAAAAAAGTAAAATTTCAATGAATAAAAAGATTTGTATGGAACAAGCCCTCCTAAAGCATGTTAGCTCTCAACACATATGGTAGTTTCAATAGAGAAATGGGAGCGGCAGGGGGGGTTATAAGTGATAAAAGACATGGAAGAGAGGGTCATCAAGGCATTTACAATGAGGGTAAAGGTTTTCTCAGCCTTACATGTAGAGATATTGGCCCTGCAAAAAGGCCTACAAATCTGCGAAGGCCATTGCTATCAAAATATTCTGGTTCAAGTATATTCGAGCTTATTGGTGGATTTAGCCTCAAAAAAATTAGAAATGTGGAGGTATGTGGAGCAGATAGAAAAAAATAAAAATTTTCTGATAGAACTGAATGGCACAATAAAACACACTTTTAGGGAGGCCAATGCTCTGGCGGATAAATTAGCAGAAGAGGGTCTTAAAAAGAGTCACAAGAGTTTGATGGAGAGATCATTCTAGGTAAGCTTAAAGGATTATTAAGTTTAGATAGAATGGGCTTCCCTTATGTTAGAGTTAGAAAGGTAAAGGGCTACAGGCTTGGGATGTAAAAAAAAATTTCTCACTCCTAAGCCAACAGAATCTCAATATGACCCTCCCTGATTCTGAGGGGTGGTTTCAAACCAAATTAGAGGAGGCAGCTCGATAAGGAGGACCATCTCTTCCATTCCTAAGAGGGTATGCCAGGCACAAAACATATGAGGGTAGAAGCATTGATTTTAGGAATGGGGTAAGAATTTGCAGAGGTATTATGGGAAGAAATTGAGACTACGGGCAGGTAGGTAAGACTAACAATCAATTAAATGTGTAGGCTACACCAAGCCTAGAAGGTAGGTATGAACCTAGTGGGTACATAGGTAGGACAAAGTAACATATCATGTGTTTGCAGGTGGAGAGTCTGCTAAGGTAGTTTATGTAACTTGTATTTGTAGGTAGAGCATGTATCATGTATTTACAAGTGTAGTCTGCAAAGGCAGTTTCTGCTATGTACATCTTGGTAGAGTATGTACCATGTATTTGCAGGTGAAGAAACTGATAGAAAGGATGTTGGGCATACCTGCTAACATACAGAGGGGCATAAAAGCTAGAAGAAAAAGGGGGCTTACAACTTAAATGGAGAGTTCCCGAAATGCTCAAGCCTAGGAGGGGGTTCTACAAAGAAAACAGACAGGATGGGATTGTTTGAATTATGTTGTAATTGGGTTATTAAGTTAGGGGTTAGAAAAAGAAATGGGTAAGAAGCTGCATATGTATGGATTATGGGGTAGCCTTGTAGGTGTTCTAAATATATGCATGTAAGGATGCATGAGGCCATGTTGCATGAGGCCATGTTGCATGAACCATCACAAGAGTAGGGTAGAGAAAGGGAAGATATGGAGGAAAACATGCTTGCAGAAAAGCTGGTAAAGAAATTGGTTTGTAGAAAATTGATGTCATGAAATGGCACCCTAATTTTGTAGACTTTTGGAAAGCTAAAGCTAAGGAGGGAAAGTTTCATTGATGGGGAATTATTTTATTTGATATAGCTTGAGATGTAAGGGTAAAGGATAAAGGGAGAAATCGGTAGAAAGCTTATGAATTCTATATGTAATATGAAGTGGGCTTGTAGATTTGTTTTGAATGTTGGGAAGGAGGTACCCAAAGTAGGATTTGCTTAAAAAGGAGAAAAGATGCATCATTTAACAAAGAATAAAGAATGTTGGGGAGTGTTAAGTAGCCCACTACAAGGAGGCAAAAATATGCTGATACATGCAATCTGAGGAGAATCAAAGAGAGCAAGATTAGATGGATGGGCAGAGTGGAAAAGAGGAAAGGGGAAGAAGAGGATCATCAACCTAAAAAAGGGGCTTATTAAAGCGTAGTGTTCGGCAAGTAGGATAAGGACTAGAAATCAAGTTGACTTGTTTCTTAATGTTTTTAAAGCATAAATGTTTACAATTTTGAGACTAGAATTAAGATATGGTTGTAAAAGGGTAATGGGTAGGAGAAATGTAGCTTGTATCAAGGGTATTCCTCTGAAAAAAGAGAGGGCTAATATTAATAAAACAAACTAAAAAAGAGGAGGAATAAGAAGAAAAAAAAAGTAGAAGATGAAGAAGAGCAAAAAAAAGAAGAAGAAGAAGAATGAGCAATAGAGGAAGAAAAACAAAAGTAGAAGAAGAATAATAATAATAATAATGATAATAATAAGAAAAAGAAGAAAAATGGAGAGATGAGGAAGATTGTGAGTAAGATAAATAAGAAGAGGAGGAGAAAGAGGAAGAGGAAGAAGAAGAAGATAAAAGAAGATGAATAAAATAAAGCAGAAAATGAGAATAAAAGAAAAAGAAAAAGAAGAGGAAGAAAATTATTAGGAGGTGGTGGAGGAGGAGAAAAAAAAGAACAATAGAAGAAGAAGATGATGATGATGATGATGATGATGATAAAGTAGTTAGAGAATAAGAATAGAAGAGGAAAAGAAGAATAGAAAGAAGAAGAAAATAAAATAAGACGATGATGAAGAAGAAGTAGGATGGGAGGAAGAAGAAGATAAAAAAAGAAGAAAAAGAATAACAACAAGGAGTAGAAGAGAAGGAGAAGAAAAAGAAGATGAGGAGAATGAGAAGAAAAAGAAGATGAGAAGAAGGAGAAGAAGAAGAAAAAAAAAGAAGAAGAAGAAGAAAAATAAGGAAGAGAAAGATGAGAAGAAGATGAAGAAAAGAATGTGGAGAAGGAGGAGAAGAAGAAAATGAGGAGTAATAATAAGAAAAATAAAAAGAAAAAGAATGAATAGAAGAATAATAAGAAGGAAAAGAAGAAGGAAAAGATGAACAAGAAGAAGAAGAAGATGATGATGATGATGATGATGAATGGGATGGGGAAGAAGAGAAAAAAAAAAGTAGCTGAGGAAAAAGAAGAAGAAAATGAATTGAAGCAAAAGAAGAAGAAGAATAATAATAATTATTATTATTATTATTATTATTATTAGAAAAATAAGAAAGAAGAGGAATCAAATAATAATAAAAAGAATATGATGAGGAACAAAATGAAGTAGAAGAACATGATGAAAAAGTAGAACAAGAAGAATAGGAATAAGAATAAGAAGGATAATAAGAAAATGAAGAAGAATATGATGAAGAATAAGAAGAAGAATAAATAAAAGAAGAAGAAAAAAAAAGAAGAAGAAAAAGAGGAGGTGGAGGATGAGGAAGAGGAGTAGAAGAAGAATAATAATAATAATAATATGTAAACAAAATAAAGAAGATGAAGAAAAAATAGAGAAGAAGAAGCTAAAGAAAACAAGAAGAAAAAAAAAGAAGGAAAAGAAAAAGACGTAGGAGAAGAATTAGAAGAAATAAAAAATTAAATAGAAGAAGAAAAAAAAAGATGACAAAAATAAGAGA
>JAREIK010001021.1:131614-204472 GCA_029783825.1 Sapria himalayana | reverse complement strand
AGAATTAGAAGAATAAGAAGGATAAGATGAATAAGAAGAATAAAAAGAAAAAACAAAATAAGAAGAATATTAAGAATATTAAGAATATTAAGAATAAAAAGAATAATAAGAATTAGAAGAATAAAAAGAAAAATAAGAATAAGGAGAATAAAAAGAATAATTAGAATAAGAATAATATTAAAAATAAGAAGAATAAGAAAAATAAGAAGAGTAAAAGAATAAGACGAATAAAAGAATAAGAAGAATAAAAAGTATAAGAAAAATTAGAAGAATATGAAGTATAAGTAGAATAAGAAGAATAATAAGAAAATAAAAAAAAAGAAAAATAGGAAGAATAGGAAGAATAGGAAGAATAAGAAAATAAGAAGAATATTAAGAATATTAAGAATAAGAAGAATAAAAAAATAAAAAGAATAAGATAAATAAAAAAATAAGAATAATTAGAATTAGAAGAATACAAAGAATACGAAAAATAACAAGAATAAGAAAAAAAGATGCATAAGAAGAATAAGAAGAATAAAAAGAATAATAAGAATAAGAATAATAAGAATAAGAAAAATAAAAAAATAATAATACAAAGAATTAAAAGAAGAATAAAATGAAAAATAAGTATAAGAAGAATAATAAGAATTAGAAGAATAAAATTTAAAAAGAAGAATAACTATAATTAGAAAAATTAGTAGAATATAATTAATACGAAGAATAAGAATAAAAAGAAGAATTATAAGAATAATAAGCATAAATAGAACAAGAAGAGAAAAAAAAATAAGTAGAAAAAATATATAAGAAGAATAAGAAGTATAAGAAGACTAGTAGAAAAAGAATAATAATTTGAATAAGACCAATAAGAAGAATATGAACAATTAAAAGAATTAGAAGAAAACTAAGAATAAAAAAAATAATTAGAATCAAAAGAAAAAGAAGAATAAGTAAAATAAGAAGAATAAAAATATTATGAAAAATAAAAGATTAAGAAGAATAAGAAGAATTAGAAACAATTTAAGAATAAGATGAATAAAAAAAATAAAAAGAATAATAAGAAGAATTAGAAGAATAAGAAGAATAATAAGTATAAAATGAAAAAGAATAAAATAAGAATAAGTAGAATAAGAAGAATAAAAAGAATAAGAAAAATAAAAAGAATAAGAAGAAAAAGAAGTATAAGAAGAATAAGTAGAAAATGAAGAATAAGTTGAATAAGATGAAAAAGAAGAATATGAACAATAAGAATAATTAAAAGAATAAGGAGAAATAGAAGAATAATAAGAATATGAGAATAAAAATAAAAAAAAGAATAAGTACATTAAGAAGAATGAGAAGAATAAGAAGAATACAAAGATTAAAAAAATTTGAAGAATATGAAGAATTAGAAGAAATAGTAGAATAAGAAGAATAAATAGAATATGAACAAAAATAAGAATAAAAAAGAATAAGAGGAATAAGTAGAATACAAATGATATGAAAAATAAGAAGAATAAGAAGAATAAGGAGAATGAAAAGAATAAGAAGAATAAGTAGAATAAAAAGAATAAGAAAAAAAATTAGAATAATAAGAATAATAAAAATAATAAGAATAAGTAGAATAAAAAAAAATAAGAAGCATTATAAAAAGAATAAGATGAATAAAAATAAATATAAAATTATTATGAATAAGAATAATAAGAAGAACAAGAACAAAAAGAAGAACAACAGGAATAAGAAAAAAAAAGAATAATAAGAATAATAAGAATATGAAGAATAAGAAAACAAGAAGAATAACTAGAATATGAAGAATAAGAAGAATATAAAAATAAGAAGAATAAGAAGAACAAGAAGAATAAATAGAATAAGATGATTAAGAAGAACAAGAAGAATTAGAGGAATAAAAAAATAAAATTTAATAAAATTTTATAGAATAAGAAGAAAAAGAAGAATCATACGATTAAGAAGAATATGAAACATAAGAATAATAATAATAATAATAATAATAATAATAATAGAAATAATAAGAAGAATAAGAAGAATAAGAAGAAAAAAAAGAAAAAAAAAGAATAATAAGAATAATAAGAATAACAAGAATAACAAGAATAAAAAATATAAAAATATAAAAATAATAAGATGGATAAAAAAGAATAACAAGAAAATGAAGAATAAGAAGAATTAGAAGAATAATAAGAATAAGAAGAATTAGAAGAATAATAAGAATAACAATAATAAAAAGAATTAGCGTGATAAGTAAAATAAAATTTAATAATAATTAGTAGATTAAGAAGAATAAGAAGAATCATAAGATTAAGAAGAATATGAAACATAAGATCAATAAGAATAATAAGAATAATAAGAAGAATAAGAAGAATAAAATAATAAGAATACAAGAATAACAAATATAAAAATAATAAGATGAATAAGAAGAATATGAAGAATAACAGAAAAATATAGAATAATAAGAATAAGAAAAATAAGTATAAAAAAATAATAAGAATAAAAAGAATAAGAACAAGAAGAATAAAAATAATAAGAAGATTAGGAAGAATAAGAATAATTAGAGGAATAAGAAAAATAAATTTTAATATAAATTAGTATAATAAGAAGAATCATAAGATTAAGAAGAATATGAAACATAAGAACAATAAGAATAATAAAAATAATAAGAATAATAAGAACAATATGAAGAATAAGAAGAATAAGAAGAATAAAGAAAATAACAAATATAAAAAGAATAAGAAGAATAATAAGAATAATAAGAAATTGAAGAATATGTATAATACGAAGAATTAGAAGAATTAAAAGAATTAAAAGAATTTGAAGAATAACTAGAATAATAAGAATCACAAGAATAATAAGAATAAAAGAATAAGAAGAATAACACATATAAAAAGAATAAGAAGAAAAATAATAAAAATAAGAATTAGAAGAATAATAATAATATAAAAAATAAGATAAATAAAAACAATTAGAAGAATAAGAAAAATTATAAGAATACGAAGAATAAGAATAACAAAAATAACAAGAAGAATAAGATAAATAAGAAAATAAAAGAATAAGAAGAATTAGTAGAATTAGAAAAATAAGAAGAATATTCAAAATAATAAGAATATGAAGAATTAAAAGAATAAGAAAAAAAATAATAATAATAAGATTAAAAAATCTAATAAGAATAAGAAGAATAAGACGAATATGAAAAATAATAATAAGAATAAGAAGAAAGAAAAATAAAAATAAGATGAATAATGAAGAATAATAAAAATTATTAGAATAAGTAGAAAAAGAAGAATAAGAAGAAATAGAATAAGATAATGAAGAATAAAAAGAATAATAAAAATAAAAAGTATAAAAAGAATAATAAGAAAAGAAGAATATGTAGAATAAGAAGTATAAAAAGAATAAGAATTATAAGTAGAATAAGAAGAATGAGTAAAATATGAAAATAAGAAGAATATGAACAAAAATAAGAATAAGAAAAATAAGAAGGATAAGAAGAATATGAAGATCAAAAGAATAAGAAGAATAAGAATAATGATGAGAATAAGAAGAATAAAAGAAAAAAAAAGAATAAGTAGAATAAAATATTAGAAGAATATTAAGAATAAGAACAATAACAAGAATAATACGAATAACAAAATTAAGAAGAATAAGTAGACTAAGTAGAATATGAAGAATAAGAATACCATGAATAATAATAATAATAATAATAATAAAATGAATAATATAAATAAAAAGAATATGAAGAATATGAAGATTAAGTAGAATAAGAAGAATAAGAAGGATAATAAGAATAAGAAGAATTAGAAGAATAATAAGAATAAAAAAAATAATAAAAATATTTAAAAGAATAAGCAAAAAAAAAGATTAAGAAGAATAAGAATAATAAAAATAATAAGAAGAATAAGAAGAACTAGAAGAATAAGAAGGATAACAAGAACAAAAACAACAAGAAAAATAACAAGTATAAAAAGAATAAGAAGAATAAGAAGAATAAGTAGAATAAGAAGTATAATAATAATAATAATATGAATAACAAGAATAAGAAGAATTAATAGAATAAGATAAATAAGAATATGAATAATAAGAAAAATACCAAAAATAAGAAGAATAAAAAGAAATAGAAAAATAAGATGAATAAGAAGAATAATTGGAATAAGATGAAAAAAAATAAAAAGAAAAATAAGTAGAATAAAAAAATTTCGAAGAATACAAAGAATAAAAAGAATAAGAAGAATAAAAAGAATAAGAAGAATAAAAAGGATAAGCAGGATAAGAAGAAGAAGAAAAAAAAATTAGAAGAATAAGAAGAATAAGAAGAACAAGAAGAATAAGATTAATAAAAAGAATAACAAAAATAATAAGAATGAGATGAATAACAAGTATAAAAACAATAACAAGAAAAAGAATAAAAAGAAGAATATGAAGAATTAGAAGAATAAGAATAATAACAAGGAATAACAAAAATAAAAAGAATAAGAAGAATAAGAAGAAATAGTAGAATAAGACAAATAAGAAGAATCAGATGAATAAAAAGAATAAGCATAAGAAGAATATAAATAATAAAAAGAAAAGAATAATAAGAATAATAAAAAGAATAAGAAGAATAAAAAGAACAAAAAGAATAATAAGAATACGAAGAATAAAAGGAAAAGGAAGAATAAGTACAATAAGTATATTATGAAGAATATAAAAAATAAGAAGAATAAGATGAATATTACAGTGCTATCAACTTTATAAGTTATAGAATACTCTCGTTCAATACATTCTCCTTGTAGATTTTTTCTACTTCTAAGCAACATAGATGAGCAATTATTTGGATTTGCTTTAGTATGTATGACTTGGAACTTCATTAACTTATTTTCCCTTCATTAATAATAGCAATTGTCCAATTTAATATTTTATATTACTCATTTCAGAAATTATTTGATTCATTCACGTTTTAAGCTTCCCCATCTAATTATCTTAGTTATCATTATTTTTTTAAATTCTCTAAAGATGATATTCATTCTTTCTTTCAATATTTCTTATCTCTTTTTGATGGTTGATAATTTAAGCTTGATCCTCCTTGATTATTATAGCTTACTATATTGTTCTCAATATTTCTCGTAGCTTGCCCTAATTTCTACAACCCAATTTATAGCCTCCGTACAAAATATTTACATGATTTCTCATGTTCAAATAAAAAATACATCAGAACTTTATTGTTGGGCCAAAATATATATCCTTGGATTTGTATCCTGTTGCTCCCTCCATTTGATAAATGGGATTAAAGTCCACCATTTTGTATGGATACAAAATGGTGATATATTTTGATCCACTTATCTTTTTTTCTTAGGTATCAAATTTTCTTAAGAGAGCTTCCATTTTCACTTTAATTATAGTGAAATGATCCAACTCCAATACTCTAGCTTGTTTTTTTTCAAAAGTATGGTCTATTTGAGTTTAGTAGTTATTCTTCACTAGCTCCTCAAACAAAAATATACCTTCTCTGATGATTTATTTATAACCAATCCACCCATGACTGCATCAATCATGCATCCATGTTGATGGTATATAGTTCAGCCTATTATATAAAGTTTATGCTTAGAATCACAACTCAAACTCATGTTGAGGTAATCTCTTCAACAACTTCTTAAAATAGTCTCAAGGATCCTAAAGAGTTTCTTACTCATCTTACTGGAATTGGCTTATCTAACAGCATAATTATTAAGTAATTTGAGATGGAAAAAACTTGGTGAGAAAGGCCTTTACTACTTCATCCCAACTCTCAATGGATACATGATATAAACAATAGAATCAACTTTTTTCATTATTCTTTAATGAGAATAAGAATAAATATAATCTCAATGCATCAAAGCTATCTTTAATCATTTATATCATGTTGCATAACTTCAAAAACATCATGACATATCCATTAGGATCTTGTTATGCACTATGATTATACTGGTTCTATTGACCATCATTATAAGACTTAACTTTAACTTAAAATAATTTTTTCCTACTAGTTGCATCCAAATACTTAAATAACTTTCCATCATCAATGGAACCCAATAATTTATCAATGTGCAGACATGGATGAACTATTAGATAGCTTGCTCATTACTATCTTGGGGCTCTCTGTTACTACTAGTTCTTTCCTTAAGCTCTTTATGAGCTTTTTATTTATAAATTGTTCTTCTAGTTATTTTGATGTCTGGGATAAAAGGGGCTAGTTTAGTCTCAGAGTTTTAGCTCATAAAATGGTGTTAAAAAAGAAAAAGAGACAAGTAAAATATCAAACATAACTATCCATTTTTCCAAACAAAATAACATAACTAGTGATTAGATTCGAAATGATTTAACAAACTTAATATTATCTAAACTACTAACATAGAATTTTCTTTTCACGAGAAAAATTATGTCAACTCACATTGGTGAACCAAACTAAATAATTTTTGGAAGCAACACCAAAACTTGGTGTGACTTTGTTATGAAGCATAATTTTATTAGTTAGGTAGCATTGCAAAAGCTCACTGAGGGTATCTCATCAATAAATATCTATAAGTATATAGGTCATATAAGTAATAAAGATGTCTTTTATCCAGATAATGATCCCACTGGGATTGTATTAGTAATTCAATTAATCAATAATGGTACAATTCAATTCTTGTCAATTAGATATTTTAGATTGTGATATCAATCTTAGATCAATGATTTGTTCATTTAATTTATTTGATATGTGCTCAAATATCTTGAATTATATTGGGGTTGGATAAAAAATGAATGTTAGGTTATGATGTAATGACTTATTTTTCTAATGGCATATATGTTAGTTACAACCATTGAGCCTAACCTAAATGATGGTCTCCTCATAGTTATCCTCTCGGTACATCACCACCAAGATAATAAATTATCTTTGCTTGAGTGTCATTGACAATCTCATACATTTTAGTAAATTCGTCAATTGCCTATGATGATTGCTTTGCATGTAAAATCTTAATCTCTAATCTCATATATCATAAAAATCAAGAATTGAAATTCTTTGTCAGCATTTGTTTTTTTGACTTCATATACACCATACTCATATAATTAACATATCTTCCCTCATTCTTAGCTCCAATAATACAAAATATAAAAATTTTACATGAGTTACTACAAATTTCCTATATAAAAAAAGCTTTTTCAAATCTTAAACATTAAATCTTTGCTCCAATATTTCAAAACAAGCATTATAACCTCGATTCAACCTCAAACTAAAATAATACAAAAATAGGGGCAAAATTGTGACTAATTTCAATCTTGATTTAATAAATGAAGTAAGAAAATAAAAAAAATATTAGGTCATCTCAATCCTAACATTTCATATCAAGATTATAGCCCTTCCATGATTTTTTTTAGTTTAAAGGATGAGGTCTTGAGCTTAATCATTTCATATAATAGATTTTCACACAAAAAAATCATAATTTTTGTGCTTTATTTGAAGAAATTTTGGTGAAAAATGAAGAGGAAAAGAAAAGAACTAAGTGAGAATAAGAGTAACATAAGAAAAATCATGAAAGAAAGATAAATGAAAGAAATAAAAATTGTAAATTTTATTTAATATAAAATGACTAAATTGCCCATTAGGTTGAAACTTACCTAACTTTCTCTCTAAAATTTTAAATCTAATAAAAATAATATCATTTTTCATCAATTTTAATCCCATATTCATTTTTTGAATTTAAACCTAACTTTTATTCATTTTTTTTGACCTCTTTGTTGAGAACTATAAATCAATATAATTTTTATCAACTATAAATTAGGGATTTTCAGGTAAATAGCTTTGGTGTTGGTATTTATTTGATTATTTAATTTATTAGAGTGCTTTTTTATAAAATAATGTGTGGATACAAAGTTTTTGTAGTTGGTGAGTGCACAATGTGTGTTTCATTTGTGTGTTGTGCAATGTTTATTTTGAGAGTGTCTACAATGAGTGCATTTAGTGTGTTAAGCATAATTTATGCATTAGTATTTATGGTTGTGATGTATAAACTATGCTATAATATATTAGCTATTATTTTGTGCTAGTTTAATTTGTTAGTATTTAAGAATTTATTATTTAAACCCTAATTGGTGATTTCACCGTTTTCAATACCAACATACTTCACATTTAAAAAAAGAAAAAATATGCTTTAGTACAGAGTGAACAAAATACAAAAAAATGGGCCACATTTTTAAGTTTTCATTTTTAGTACATTTTGGGAAAATAATTCCTAAAATGTGAATAAAAATAGTGATGACTAAAGAATTAACCCTACTCGAAATATCTTATTCCATTATTCAAGGCATCCTATGTACATGCCATGCTATGTTAGCATATCAACACTACTAGCCATGCCATCATGATAGGGTGGAAAGACAAAAAGAGAGAAAAAAGAAAAAAATGGTACTTATTTGTCATTGTATAACATGCAAAAACATAAATGAAAATGTAAAAAAAAATAAAAACATCAAACACAATTCACAACATGCTTGTTTTTTCATAAGAAACACTTTTATTCTTCTCACATCACTTTTCAAATGCTTTCCCACTCCATCATTTTGCTCATTCAGAAGAAAATGCATGAACTATTCATTTATTTATTTGCATTGGAGTTCACTATTTTAAGGATTTTAGTTGTTGTGATGTCTAACATGAAGCTTTGAATTTTTTTTTGTTTAATCACTTTTATTTGAATAACATCAATGAATTGTTTTAGGGTGGTTCCTTTTAAGTGTTGTTAAATTTATTGGCGATGATGAGCTATTAATCATAAATTTACTTTCATGAATGTAGTTTTCCTTGTTATGGAAATGGGAGAGAGAAGTAAGACAAAAACATTTGACATTGTTGATGTTTTTTTTTTTTGTTATTTTCATTTACATTTATATTTCATAAGCTGAACTAAGGCACATGAGTGACATTTTTTTTTATTTTTTGGGAATAAAATTAATTAATGAGATGAAACTTAATTTTGTAAAATTAATGGGAAGAGAATGAAATTATGAAACATGTTTAACCTTAATATCTTAAGTTTTCATTTTCAGAAAAGATTTTTGATAAAATCACTTTTCACATGAGCACAATTATGAAATGCACAAACATAAATGCATTTTTTGAAAATTGCAAGTGGAGAGAGAGAGAGAGAGAGATAAATAATAAGAGAATGAAATAAAAAGAAAGAGAAATAAGATGGATGAAGAAGAGAAATAGTGAGAGGGGAGAGTGGGTGGAGATTATATATATATATATAGGGGAATAAGTGAAATAGATAGAGTGGGGAAAGGAAGAGAAGAGAGATGCGAAGGAGGGGGGGAGAGAGAGAGAGAGAGAGGTAGAAGAGATAGAGGGGGGGAGAGACAATGCGAAAGAAAGAGGCACAAGAGAGAAGGAAAGACAGAGAGGTAGAGGGAGGGAGGGAGGGAGAAAGAGGCATAAGAAGGGAGAGAGAGAGAGAGTAGAGATGAGTGAGCTAGAAAAAATAAAGGATAGATTTTGTTTTGGTATACCAATTGAAAAATATTTACAAAAATGGAACCAAAATTGCAAACCTAAAACTACCTTTGTGCATGTGCACATCTGCAAAAAAAAACAAAACAAGAAGTGTTTCAAAAGAAGATTAAACCATATAAATGTATATATATATACACACACACACACACATACATACATACATACATATATATATATATATATCTAAATATATACATTTATATATGTATATAAACTTGTATAAACATTGATAAACATATATAAAAGATATAAATATTTATTTATGTTTATTAATGTTAATCTTAGATTATATATGTTTATGAACATTTATATATGGTTATATACATTTATATATATTGATTTTTATATATAAACATGTATATATACGTATATATATAACATATGTATATATATATTTATATAAATATTTATAAATGTATATAAACTTATATAACCATTGAAAAATGTATATACATATATATATTATTTACAAATATATATATATATATATATAAGCATATAAACATATGTAAACTTATATAAATATTTATAAACATAAACAAACTCATATATAAACTTATATAAAAGTATATAAATATTTATTTATGTTTATAAATAGTTATATAAGTTTGTATAAGTTTGTCAACATTTATGTGTTTATATACAATTGTATATATACATTTATATATAAATTTATATATACATTATATGTATTGGTTTTTATATATAAAAATATACATAGACAAATATATATATATATATATATATATATATGTAACCTTATGATATATAAATGTATATAAATATTTATAAATGTATATAAACTTAGATAACCGATGTTAAATGTATATAAATATATAAATGTTTACAAATATATCTAAGGTATAAAAACATATATAAACTTATTTAAATATTTATAAATGTATATAAACTCATAAACTTATATAAAAGTATATTAATATGTATACATGTTTATAAATATTTATATAAGTTTGTATATATTTATAGATATTTATACATGGTTATAACATGTATATTTGTTTATATGTGTGTGTATATATATATATATATATATATATATATCCATTTATAAATATTTATATAAGTTTATATATATTTCTATGTGTTTATAATTATTTGCATAAGTTTATACAATTCTATAAATATTTATATATATGTATATAAGTTTATATCTATTTACAAATAATTATATAAGTTTATAAATATTTATATATGTTTATTAAATTTTTTATAAGTTTATATGCTTATAGATATGTATATACTTTATATATGTTCATTTTAGTTTATATATGTTTAAAAATATTTGTAATAGTTTTAATGTTTTTGAAAAATATATACACAAAATGTATAACATATACATTTTCAAAAAAGGCATACTACATATGTTTTAATTTATTTTTTAAGTGGTTAGGATATGTTTGGAATTTCCCATTTAAGTGAACCAAAATATAAATATTTTTTGTTATGGTGCCTTTTTAAAATTTTAAAAAAAGGATTTTTTATTAAATATTTTCAAACTAAGGCCTCTTTGCATAATTTTCTCAAAAATACTAGGTGATATGTTATCTAATAAAAAAATAATTATAACATTTTAAGATTCTATTAAAATAATTAGATAATTTTTTTTAGGGAGAACTATGTTAAGGTGTTGGTGAATAATAAATAATTAATATCAAGGGAATAGAAAAAATAAATAGGGGACAAGATCAAAAAAAACTTTAAAAATTAGTGGGAAGAAAAAATATTGATTTTTTTTCTTAATAAATACCCCAATTTACTAAGAAATATTATTGCTTTCAAAAACATCTTAATTTTAACATTTTATTTCACACAAAATAACTATATTTGTTTCTCACACCCACATTTCTCTCTTTCATTCCTCTCCTCCCTTTCTCCTCTCTCTCTCTCTCCTCCCCTCCCATCTATTCTCTCTCTTTCTCTCTCCCTCTCTTCTCTCTTTCTCTCTCCCTTTCTTCTCTCTCCATCTCTTCTCTCCCTCTCCTCTCCCCCTCTCTCTCACTCCTCTCCTTTATCTCTTTCACTTTCTCTTGCTCTCTCTCTCTCTCTCATTTCTTTTGCTATCCTCTCTCTCTCATTTCTTTTGCTATCCTCTCTCTCTCTCTCATTTCTCTTGTTATCCTCTCTCTCTCTCTCACTATCTCTCTCTCTCACTCTCCTTCCCCTTGTTATCCTCTCTTTCTCTCACACTTTCCTTCCTCTCTCTCTCTCTCTTCATATCTTTCTCTACTTCCCCCCCTCTCTACTTCCTCTCCCTCTCTCTCTCTCTCTTTCTCCTTTCTCTCTCTCCCCATCTTTTTCTCTACTTCCTCTCTCTCTCTCTCTTTCTCCTTTCTCTCTCTCCACATCTTTTCTCTACTTCCTCTCACTCTCTCTCTACTTCCTCTCTCCCCTTACTCTCCTTCTCTACTTCCTCTCTCCCCTTACTCTCCCTCTATATCTTTTCACTCTCTCTCCTCATTCTCTCTTCACTCTCTCCCTCTCTATATCTTGTCAATTTCTCATCACTTTTTCTTCACACTCTCCCTCTCTATATCTTGTCTCTTTCTTACTCCTAACTCTCTCCCTCTATATATCTCATCACTTAATATCTCTCTCTCTCTCTCTCCCCCTCCCTGCATCCTCTCTCTATATCCTAACTCTATCTATCTATGCTGCCTCTCTATCTTTTTAATCTATCTAACTGATGCATAATCAAACAACACCATTTAAAAGAGAGAGCTTAAATAAACTGGTGAATTTCATTAAGAGAAGTGGGCCACCTGCAGCCATTAAATAGTTGCAAATCTCTATAATTTTTTTTATTTTTTTATTCATTTTTTATTTGTTTCTATTAATTTCTATTAAAGCAAATTTTGGGGGAAGGTTGCAAGGGGGTTGTTGGGCTAAAGCTACTTGTAGAAAAGAATTGGAGGTGGAGAAGTATATGTCTTGATCTGTTTAGTGTAACAAAATTCCATTGTCTTTGCCTTCTCTCTACCAACATCCATCTTCATTAGCCCATGAATATGTGCAACAATTGGTATCAAAGGTTTTGGTTCTTTGCATGCGTAGTAATGGCTGAAGCAACTCATCTGTAAGAGGTTTGATGCAAACTTCTAGAGATGATGAAGGATTTCAAGCAATATCAAGAGTCATGTCATGTTGAAGCTGAAGAAAAGTAGACGTGGACTCTAGCAAAATTTAAACCCTTGATCGAAGGTCTCAGCCTTCATAATCAAGAAGTGATGACTAGAAAGAGTGTGCCAGGGGGAGAAACAACCACAAGCCCCAACACCACAAGGGTGGATAACCAGTCCATCTAGGAAGGTGCACTTCCCTCATTTTTATGGGATGGGACTCAATAATTAGTTTTTAAGAATGGAGTACCTTTCCAAAGTGGATCACATGACTCCTAAATATTGAGTGCATTTAATAATCCTGCATCTAGATGGAAAGGCTATTCAATGACACCAAGGGTATGTGAAATATAAGGGTAATTAGGCCTTTTGCATTGGATTGAATATGTGGGAGCTCTTGATAACCAGTTTGTATATCATGCTTATGATGATCCTTTGGTAGATTTGAGAAATCTATGACAAGTGGGAACCTTACAATCATACATGGATGAATTTGATGAACCCTATCCGAGTTGAGGTATTTGAATATTAAGCTTTAATTTTTTTTTCATCTAGTCTAGTAGAAGAGTTGTAGATGCATGTTCGAATTATTTTAACAACATTTTCTAGCTTGTTTGCAAGAAATTGTAGCAGTTTCAGTACAAAATAAACCTAAACCTTCCAATAAAAGTCCCTTTCAACCCATATACATAATAATCTTGTTTCGCACCACCCCCTATCATAACTCCACTTTAGTCTCATATAAACACATTCTTTGAACACAACTTCTAACAAGTCACACCAACCATGACTCATGTTTCTACCTTCATCATATATTATTTCTAAACATAATTTGCCCCCAAATCCAAAATTTCCATGGGCTATATCCAATAAAGATCTTGATGATAAGGATGCCAATGAGTTATGTTTCCAGTGTAATGAAAAATTTGTCCCTAGCTATCTTTGTAAGAATAAACAATTGTATGTGATACACATGTAGGTAGACACATAATCAGAGGAAGAAGGACCTATACTAGAAGAATATGGTAATATGGGTAGCATTTCACCAGTTTATCTATCAATGAATGCTTTGATTGGAGGAGGAAACCCAAATACAATCACATTATATGGATGTTATAAGGGTAGGCCTCTATTGGTGCTTATTGACTTTGGAAGTACACACAACATCCTCAGTACTAATTTGGCCTAGAAACTTAATTGTCCATTGCAACTAGCGAAAAGTGTCAAGTTGACTATGACTATTGGATCAAACAACCTTCACTGTACTTCTTGGTGTTTTACTCCAAAGATGCAATGAGATGATTTCTATGTTGATATGTACCTTCATCCACTAGAAAAATTATGACTTAATTTTAGAAACTCAATGACTTGCTACTTTTGGTGATATTATGTGGAATTGGACTAAAATGCAATTGAGTTTTATTCTACATGGATAATTGTGTTAGTTACAAGGTAAGAAAGAGAGATAATAGAATACAATAGATTGAAAACATATATCTAAGCTATTAGAATGAACTCAACAACTCGCTCTATGTAGTTGATATCAACGACTAAATTATCATCAATTAAAGGATCTGACTATATTAATCTCGACACCTACCTACCCACATAATTGTTCCAACAATTGCAAGAAATTTTGACTTTTTATGTTAACATCTTTTTTGAACTTCTAGGCTTGCCTTCTATACGAACTCATGATCAAAAAATTGATTTGAAGAAAATGGTTGATCTAATTAATTGTAGGTCATATAGGTATATTTCTTTACAAAAGGATGCTATCAAAAAACTTAATTTTAAAATATTTGGAGTAGAAGTAATACAAAATAGTAAAAGCACTTATGCTAGTCCTTTGGTGCTAGTGAAAAAGGACATGCCTTGACATCTTTGCATTGACTATATAGCTCTTAATAAGGTAACAATAAAAGATAAATTTCTCATTTTAGTTTTAGTATATAATTTGTTTTGTTATATATTTAATCATTTATTTTCTCGTTTCTTTATTTTAATTAAAGGTACAAGTACTGATATATTGAAAGATTGGTCACGCAGCATTGGGGTAATAATGGGGGTCTCACTGACCAGTCAGTAGGCTGGAGAAATTTTTGGAGCATGACCAAATCCACTCTATTAATCTGACTCATTCTATTTATAGAACCCTATTTATTTTTTCTATACATTTGTTGTATGCGTAATTTGTTCAGCGTGCTTTGTTCTTCGTCTCTCTCTCTCTCTATGTGTGATTTTGTATTGTAATAATTGGTTGTTAATCGGTAAGCACTAAGTACTTTTCTAGTATACATAGGTAGTCATGTTGAACGGTTAGCGAACCACATTAAAACTACTATTTGATTATCGTGGTGTGTATTGTTTATATTTCTGCATAATCTAATAGTTTCACATAATCACTATCGAGAGATAAGAAATTCTAACATTAGTAAATGAAAAGTTTTGAAAGATCTAGGAAGTTCCACTATTTTTCCAAGACATTCGATTTGGCTATTAGTAGATTTACATGCATTCTGATGATATCAACAAGATTGGGTTCAAGATGCATCAGGGCCACTTTGATTTTATGGTGATTCCCTTTGGCCTCTCTAATGAACTCCATTTTTAGGCCATATTTATGTCAAATCATCCGGACATTTTTTGATGATATTTTAATTTATAGTAAAACTAATTATCATTTGCAACACTTTAAGGTTGCTTTATAGGTCTTTCGAGACAAAACTCTTTGCTAAACTTAGCAAATATTTCTTTGCACTACACAATATTAAGTATTTGAATCACATCATTTTCAATCAAGGGCTATTACTAACCCCAAGAAAATCAAGTAAATTAGCAATTACTTTCAACCTACCTCATTGAAGCAATTAAGAAGATTTTTGGGTCTCATTGGCTACTATAGAAGATATGTCATGAGCTATAAAAATATACCCAAACCATTAACAAATATGCTTATGAAAAATTCATTTCAATGGATGAAATAAGGTTTGAGAACATTTGAAGATCTAAAGCAAATCATGGTAACAATACTAGTTCTCGCTCTACCAAATTTTCTTAAAAGAGTTTACCATCGAGACTAATGCTTGTGGTCAAGGAATTGGAGATATCCTAATACAAGAATGACACCTCATTGAATTTATCAATAAAGCCTTGGCAAAATAATACCATAGTCTATCAATATTTGTGAAAGAGATGTTGAAAATTCTTTTTGCTATTAAAAAATGTGAATAATATTTGATCAATCATCATTTTATTTTGAACTTTGACTATCAAAGTCTAAAGTACATTCTAGAACAAATACTCACTACATTAGCTCAATAAACTTCGATGACAAAGTTAATGCAATATGATTATATGATTCTGTACAAACAAAGCAAAAAAAAACTTAGTAGTAGATGCTCTTTGTTGATTACATTCAATTAAAATTATGGCTATAACAATATCAGTCTTGTCTCATAGTCTCTATGATATAATCTGACATTTGTGAAATAGAGATAAGCTATGTCGCAAAGGAAAACAAGTGGTTGGTAATGATACATCAATTCAAATTACATTGCTTCAATATTATCATGATTCTCCTCCCACATGAGGGCATTTCGACATCTATACAACTACCCGAAGGTTGTCTTCATTAATCTTTGGGAGAATGAGGAAGGAGGTTAGAGAGTACGTGTGGGCTTAAAGTTACAAATCTACAAACAAACTAGTCTGCACTTAAATAATCACAAACTCAAACCTCACCATTATGGTCCCTTTATAATTATTGATCGGATTGACAAGGTGGCATATCATTTAAGGCTACCTTTAGATGCACAAATTTATAATGTTTTTCATGTCTCACTCTCAAAGCTTGCACATACTAGCATTCCAACTAACTTGTACTTCCAAATTTTTAGTACTAACCCTATTTTGTGTCCTCAAAATATTTTAGATCATCATTTGATTAAACGATATAATGATCATGCTAAAAATAAGTCTAATCAATTTTTTTCATGTCCTCAAACCTTAATGTTTTTATGTCCTCAAACCTTAATGTTTTTCATGTCCTCAAAGTTTTGAATTTTTCATTTCCTTAAATCTCAATGTTTTTCATGTCTCACTCTTCATTCTTTTTTTTTAATATTTTTTTTTTGTTAATTTATATGTTAAGTAGATTTGTTAGGCTAAGGAGAATAATTTGGAATAAAAATCTATGCTTTGATATGTAAAGTACAATCCATTATATTATCTTTGCAATCAATTACATCATCTATGCAATCAATTACATTATCTTTGCAATCAATTACATTTTATTTGCAACAATTACATTTTATTTGCAACAATTACATTTTTTTTGCAATCAATTACATCGTCATTACAATCAAGTACATTATTTTTACAATCAATTACATCGTCGTTACAATCAAGTACATTATTTTTGCAATCAATTACATTATCGTTACAATCAAGTACATTATTTTTGCAATCAATTACATTATCGTTACAATCAAGTACATTATTTTTGCAATCAATTACATCATCATTACAATCAATTACATTATTTTTAAATCAATGGCATTATATTTGTAATCAATTACATTATCCTTGCAATCAATTACATTGTCTTTGCAAAAAATTTCTAATAATAAGTTTCAAGCTGAAAATTCTCCCATGAAAAATTAACGTCCACACTAATTTTTACCTTTTGTTTTAAACTATTTCAATGGTCAATCTCATCATAACATTATGATCTGCAGCATTTAGCATCTATGTTGCGTCTAGCGGCTAACGGTCGGTCACAATTAACGGGAGCTTGTATTGCAACACCTGCTGAGCCATTTTAAATTCCCAACAGAGGTGTTTCGCGGTTAAACAACCTGCTAGGGAAACCCCAGCTCAAAACCTGAAACAAAATCTTTGTGGCTAGCTTTTTGAAATGTCATGCGTCTTTGATCCAAGTTCTGAATTGTTGATTGTCTCGTTGTGCTTTGCAGGCATGGCGATATGACCCTGTTTGATGTACTTTTATAAGATATTAGATGATGATTTCAATTTGATTTCTGTTTGAAATGTCATTGATTTATCTTTGCTAATAGTAATAACTCATGACCATTCACTTTTTAGAAATAAGTTTTGGGTCCATAGCTAGCAGGGTTTTGGCCCATTTCTGATCATTTGCGAAGGCAAATAGTCCATTTCTGTTGTCTCTGGTATAAAGGTACATAACATGCTTGGTCTCTGTTTTTTGGATATCTTAATTATCATGACTGATTTTAAAATCATACTATTTATTCTGCTACTTATGTAGATTTCTTCATTTTGTTATGAAACTTTCCACTTAGATGTCAAAAGGCATGCCCCTCAGATCTTTTGGAAAAGATGCTCCCATGATATTTGTTATTAAAATAAAACTCGTATTAATAATTTGAAAAAAAAATTATATAATAATAATGTGAAAAATTGGATGATAAAATGAAATACAAAGTAATGATACATGAAAATGAGAATGATAACAAATAAGAAAAAAAATTATTTTTATAAAACAAGAATAAGTAATCCCAAAAAAGATTTTAAATATTGGCAAGGTAATATTTTATCTACTTATAGTTGACCCTACATTATCCTAAAGGTGTCAAATCATGCATGCTATGCTTGCTCGATTAACTTGTTATTTGACATTTTCATGTTGGGATGTGTTAGGTTGTGTTGGTAATTGGTGGTTGAAAAAGCCAATTAATTTTTGTTAAATATTAAATTTATTTTTATTTTAAAAATTAAATATCAAAATTAAAATAATAATATTGTACTATAAATTTAAATGAATTAAATTAATAATTAAAAAATATTTTATATTTGATTTTAATTATCATATAAAAAAATAATATAATATGAAATTCGGAATGATAAATAAAAAAATGTAAAAATATAAATAATAAAAAATTACTCATGAATATAAAATCATAAATATAATACATAAGTAAAAATAGAAATAATTAAATATACATTTGCATTTTGCATTGAATCTTTTAATAATGATGAATAGTTTGTGTTTGTAGTACTAGTATAGTGGTGCGGATGCATGTTGTAATAAATTTAATATTTTTGATGTTCAATGAGTCAGCATCTTCTAGGTATTCTTTTCCTTTATATTAAATATTTAATTTTGAATTTTATTAATTTTTTAAACATGTAAGTATTTCTATGATATTTAATCATAGTTCAAATTTTTTATTTGAAATAATATTTATAGTCATAAAAAAATATACTTTGATGCTATATTAGATATTGAATAAATTAGTATATAGCATTGGATATGTGGATTTATATGTTTTTTACTAATTTAAAATATCTAATTTTTATTATCGTCATGTGATAAGATGAAGTAAATATTTATGTTTTCTTCATTTATTATCGTCATGTAAGTATTTTTATTATCGTCTGTGAATTATTCTTCATTTATCATTAATTAATTGAATAAAAAAGTTATCATTTTTAAATATAATATTTATGTTTATATAAAGAGTTTTCATAGAATTACTATTAGACATAATATAATAATATGTAAATATGTTATTAATTTTTTTGTGAATCAAACTAACATGTTCTCATCTTCTTTTTATATCATGCATGTGGATATATATGATAAAATATTAATTATTTTGTTCACCTTAATTCTATGATTTATACAAGCAGCCAAATAATTAAGTGTTGGAATAAAATATTAGTATTTTGTGTATTTATTTATATCTCAATAATCTTGATACTTAATAAAAGATTTTTTTAATGCTTGCTAAAAGTTACTAATACTGCATGTATACTCGAGTGCAATGTAAGTGGTGAAAGTGTACACAAATGAATATATGTTTGTTATGTCTAAAAAATTTATGAATTTCAAAAATAGAAATTTCAGTATCACAATCTGAATTTTTAATAAAAAGTGTCATTCTTATAATTGATATATTTGGATATCATGTATTAGTAGTTAATATATGATTCAAACATTATAGAGGTATAATTTTATTGGTATTTTACATTCATTTGAATTTTTTTTAGGCTTGCTGTCAAACATAGAGTATTAAATTCTTATTGTTTGCTAAATATTATCAAATTTTTAAAAGTCAAAAGCATAAGGCTATGCGTTTTTGTATTTGTGAGATGGATCGTAAGCCTCGAGGCATTAGTTTTTTGAGCATCATAATATATAATTAATTAAAATTTTAAAATATATAAAATAAAATAGCACAAATAGAAATATAAAAAATTAAAGTTTTAAAAAATATTTTAAGACATGTCTTGACAATAAATATAATTAATAAATATTTTATAATATATTAAAAGTAAAATAAAATAGTAAGAAATATTTTAATAAATATTTTATAATATATTAAATTTTAATTAATTTAAAAGAATTTTATTATTATTAAATTAGAAATTTAAATTTATTTTTTATTAATAAATAGTATGAAATACTATTTATTAATGAAATTTAAGACGAGTCTCTCTTCTTTTTCGTGCCCTTGCCCTTGCCCTTGCTCCTCTTCCCTCTCCCCTCGCCCTCGCCCTCGCCCTCGCCTCTCACTCTCCCCTCTCCCTCTCCCCTCACTCTCGCCCTCTCCCTCTTCCCTGCTCCACAAAAAGCTCAATGGAGCTTCTTGGAGGTCCTTATTGTGGCTCGTGGAGCTCCGTCGAGCTCCACGATGGATATCCGTTGAGCTCTATTGTGGAGCTTCGTCGAGCTCCATGCCTTTTTTTAATGCCTTGAGGCATTTTACAAATGCCTCACATCAAGGTCCGCTTCAAAGTGCGTGTTAAAATGATTTTAAAAACTTTGGATATTATAAGGTATTTTATTAATTTTTTATTTTTTTTAATGTAATAAAAATAATTTTTATTTTTTCTTGTACTAATAGGTTAATTGAGTGATACATACACATAACATAAAAAATTTTACTTAATAATTAATCTCTAATGATGATGTCAAACATATTAATAGTGATACTATTATTTAAAATATTATTGAATGTAATACTAAAAGTGTTATTCTAAGAATTATATTTTAAAATATTTTTGTCATATACTCAGGGTGAGCAATCACGAGAATAAAAAATCTTAAGAAAACATAAAATTTTTTAATTAAGTTTTCACAAAATCAATATAATGGGTGGTAAGACATACAAATGATGTGTCAGCATGACTAGTCTAATTGTTGGATGTTACAGACATCATTTTATTATATTTCATAAATTTGTTAATTATTAATTATCTTTTTAATTTATAATATTTTATTATATTATTTTTCTAGTGAAATTAAGAATTTTATGATAAATAAATTTGAAGTAGATCTGTATAATATTAATTATTCTATGATTATTCATAAATCTAATAAAAAGACTCATAATAATAATAATAATAATAATAATCAATTTTTTATGTATTTTCTCTCAAATTTTATGGTAAATGAACGAGATCAATAAAATTGAAATTGATTTAATTTTAAAGGCTCCGCCACTTAGTTGAATTTAGTTGGAATCTAATACATAATGTCTTCTTGTATATTTATTAACATATCTTTTAATGTAGTAAGTGTCATCATTACTTTGTATGTATATATACTATGCTGATTTTTCTCTGATATTCCTAAATGTTTTATTCTTAATTATGTTAAAGTTAGCCCAAACTATTAAAGTTAATTTTTGATTTTTTTAGGCAAATGGTTTGAGCTAGAGTGAATTTAGTTTTGGTCTTGAATTTTTTGGTATAATTGTTATTATTATTTAAATCTATGCCAAAATCATAGTTATAAAAATTATTATTTATTATTTTATTATATTTATTATTATAATTTTTAAAAAATTATAATTTTATATTTTTATAAATTATAAAACAAATTGACAAACATAAATTAAATGTGTACATTAACTTTATGTATGATGTAGTCCATATTTTTTTTAGAACTAACATCTTGTCATTTTGCATTCTTGTAATTATAGATTATAAATAGGTCGAATGGTAGAGTTATAACTTAGCTTAGGACTTGAGTAATTAGTAAATCGTAAGTAGAATATAGCAGTGCAAGAGTAGACAACAAAGAATGAGGGGATGAAAATAAGAGAAGAGGAGAGGAGATGAAATGAAAATGAATGAATATATTATTTTTTAATTTTAATTTTATAAAATTTATTTTCATTAATTTTTTTTAATTTTTTGAATTTTTTATATATATCAGGCAAAACTTCGACAATCATTGGATTTTTTCTCAATAATAATTAGAAGCAAATTTTATGACTTTTAACTACAAGGAAGCATGAATACGGCTCCCTACAGGCGTGTCCACGTGTCGGACACTTGGACACGGTGCCGACACGATACAGATATGTGTTCGATATGCCACGTGACGTATCATTGATCAATCCGTATCGAACGGATACGCTGGCTGCTGTATACATGCCGAGAACGCTCGACGACGTCACCCATGATGGCCAATGAACGATTCTGTGAGGCGGTGCAAGTGAGCGCGATTCTGTGGGGCAGCGGGGGTGGCCGCGATTCTGTGGAGGGGGCAGGGGGCGGGCACGATTTTGGGGAAGTAGGGAGCAAGTGCGATTTGTGGGGATGCAGGGGCGGGCACTATTTGTGGAGAGGAGGGCGTGATTTGTGGGAGGCAATGGACGGGCGCGATTCTGTGGAGAGGCAAGGCATGATTTTGGGGGGGCCTGATTTTTATAAAATAAAATATTTTTATTTTATAAAATAAAAAAACTAAATTTTTAATTAATATAAGATTATTATTAAATAGTATTTTATAAAATAAGATAATTATAAATATTATCTTATAAAATAAAATAAAATAAAATATTTTAATTTTATAAAATAAAAAAATATATTTATTTAATAAAATAAAATAAAATATTATTTTATTTTATAAAATACCTAATATTTATAAAGAATAATATTTATTTTTATTTTTATTTTTTTTATCATGCCATATCCTAGCCGTATTCGTATCTTAGTTTTTTTGAATTTGTCCTGTCCTCGTATCCTACCGTATCGTAAGTCTGTGTTCGTGTCCATGTCCGTGCTTCTTAGTTTAACTATATAATATTTTTTTATTTTTTTAATCGACAATGATGATGACTAGAGAATGCTTGTCATGTTATTGTTGGGGCAGAGGATTCTTGCTCGTTATTTTTAGCATAACAGGTAAGGGATGGGCTCTAGTTAAAAAAAATTTATGTTGTGTGCCTCATGCCCTGAGATTGCATGGAATGTGCTAACTTGTCATTCACACGTGCCTTGCTTGGCTTTGCATGAGGTACAGCCAGGCTCAACCCAACATGTAATGAGCCATTCCAGTTTCCACTGGCCAACATGACTGTTGTCCAAGTATTGTTTTAGACTATGTCATGCAAGGCTCGGTATGACTATTTTTGGTCGTGTCTCGTGTCATGTCCGGGTTGCCTGACACACTTAGCATTTTTACTTTCTCCTAGTTAAAATTCAAATTTTATATGTTGCCTATACTTTTATTTGGTCAATAGAAAATTAACATTATATGCATTATATTTTTTTAATGTCTTTGTGAATATGTTTGCTAGATTGTTTTTTGTATGAGTTTTGTGTATATATATTTCTTTTCTATCTTTTATATTCATTTATATTCATATAAAGTAATATTGTACTGTAATATATTTTTTCTTTGAATGAAATATTAATTTTTTAATTAAATGTAAAGCATTATGGCTATTATATAATAAAATATTTATTTTTTTATTTATGTTCAGACTCTTTCAATTGTAGTTGTAATCAAATTGTCTTTTTATTTGTCTGTGTAATAAATGAGCAATGTTCTTTACTAGCTTGCTGAATTTTTAGTATATCCCACTTCTATCATAGAAATTAATATGATTGACTATAGCTTTGAAATTAACTTATAAATTCTCAGCAACAGTAAATATATAGTTAGTGGTGAATTTATTATTGTTAATATCTCAATGATAGTCTAAATTAATATAGTTTTTGATAATAAGATTTAAATTTTCATTATATATTATAGTATATAAGGTATTTTTGATATATCTCAAATTTTTTTTATAGCATATCAATATTCTTCATCAGGATTTGCTATATATTAACTAATAGTTATTATTTTTTGTGTAATATTTGATTTTGTATAAATCATAATAAATATTAAACGTTTAATAGTTGATGCATATGTTATTCGAGATATTTTTATTTTATTTGCTTCATTAATAAGACTTAAGCCTATTGTTGATTTGAAATTAATAGGAAGAAAAGTAGAAACTGCCTTGTAATCATGAATAAAGTGTCAAAAGATATTTTTAATAACTCATTTGTAAAAGTTATATTTTTTTATTATTTTTATCTTGATAAATTGTATCTTTAGGATTTATTTCTTGGTTTCAGATTTTATATATTAATTTTTTTTGTCAAACATACCTTTAATTCTTGAATATAATTTTGTCGGGTCCTTTTATCAATATATCATGTACATATAATAACAAAATAATAAAATCATTATTTTCAAATCTCGTGTAATATATACAAAGATTTTAATTAATTCTATTGTATCTAAGACTAATAATGAAGTAATTAAACTTCTTATACTAGCATCTTGATGCTTGTTTGATATTATATAAAGATTTGTTCACTCTACAAATTAATATTGCTTTTCATTTTTTTGAAAACCTTTTGATTGTAATATTTATATTTTTTTTTCAAGTTCTTCATTAGGAAATATAATTTTTATATCTAATTGTTTTAATTATAAATTATATGTAGCATACATTATCAAGACTATTCGAACTGTTGTAAGATAAATAATAGGAAAAAATATTTCATTGAAGTTGATATTTTCTTTTAGAGTTTATCCTTTGACTATCAATTATGCATAATGTTGTATACTTAATTATTTCCAATGATTTTTTTTCTTTGTGGTTGGAATAAGATTTTATGCCTTTGTTCTATAGAGAGCTTAATTTTTTATTCATTGCTATCATCTAAAGAGAAATTTCTTAGTTTTTTGTAATCTCATGGAAAGTTGATAGCTTGTCCATCTTCTTTTAGTAGATAGTATACAATATTTTCTTTCATAATATATTTTTAGTATTAAATTATTTTTTTTCTCTCTTGATTTAATTGTCTTATTTTAAATATTTTAGACTTATCTGATATTTGTTTATTGTGTTATGGTAATTCATATTTTTGATATTTGAAAATTTGTAGCTTTTTATATTAATTTTTTTTTTCTTGCAATATATCTACTTCAAAGCTAATATCTATGCTAATGATAAGTTTACTTGTAATTACATTCTTCCTACAATTGATATTTCTTTATTCCATTAACATATCTTAAAAATATATATATTTTTTGGATTTTAAATCTAGTTTTGTTGCTTCTTGGGCATCAAATATAGGTGTCAAATGGGTCGTGCCAGATCGATAGAACCTGTTGCCTGAAATCAGGCTAGTTTTGGTTAGGTTTGGGTCGGTTCTAGGTTAAGATAATTCTTAGCCTAGAATTGGGAATAGGGAGAGCGCGTCGTCGCCACTGTTGCCAGTCAGGTGTCACCAAGCTATCACTGACCTGTTGCTGAGCCATCGCCCATCGGGCATTGCCTGGCACAGATTGTGCCGTCGTCATGTCGACCGGCACAAATAATGTCGTTGCTGCGTAGCTCATCGCTGCATCGTGTTGTCGCCTGTGCCATTCCCATATGTTAGACACTCAGGTTGTGCCTGGCAGGATGCATGCCGAATTTCCAATAACTTGGTCTAGGCAAGGTCCTTGACCGTGATGGGCTAGGCATAGCTGAACCGGGACATGCCTAATACCTCTCGCCCAACCCGTTGACACCTCTAGCATCATATGTAAATTATATTGGACTTCCAAATGAATTTAGTCAAGAATAATCAACTTGCTTGTCAATTCATATTTTTATCGGTATCATTAGATTTCAAGTCAATCATAGTTGATTGTGTTTATTGATCATAAAATAGGTAGTATTAATTGTTTTTGCCCAAAATAACCTGGTCATCCCATAGTTCTTAATATGAATCTTGTTCATTTTAATAAGGTTCAATTCATCCTCTGTTATTTTATTTTTTTGGGGAGTATGTGTCATTGTGACCTCTTTCTTGATATATTCTTATTGATAAAAATTATTAAATTCAATATTAGTATATCCTCTTTTATTATTAGTCCTCAGATATTTAATTTTTTTTACATTCAAATTTTATTTGTGCTTTAAATATTTTTTAAAAAATAAATATTTTTATTTTCCTTTTGATTGTATACTCTTAACATCTCATAGAGTAGTCATAAATAAAAGAAATGAAGTTCTAAAAAATTAGTATTTCTTGAACATCAGAATAAACAGTTCTAATATATATTTATTTTTTATATTAAAACTGTTGAACTTCAATATGTGCTTATTTGTGATGTAATGCTCAAAAAATGGTAGCAAAATCTTTTTGAGTCTTGGAAGAAATTCTTATTCAGTAAGAAATTTTAAATTTTATTCTTATGTGGTTAAGTTTTTGATAACACATTATTACTAATTGTTCTATTGAATTTATTGAAATTATAAACATTTTTTTTTGTGTTGCTCCTCTAAGCATATATAATTTTGTGACTATTTTTGTTTTATTATCACTATTATAAGTATTTTTTTGATTGTTTTCATGGTTCTATTTTGAATATTAATTTGTACTTACTATTATCTAATCATCTTATTTTTCTTTAAACTCTTTTCATGCTGTACCCCTTGGATAATATTTATTGTATCATCAATTTCATAGATTTAAATTTTCATGGTACCGATACCAATAATTTTTAATGTATAATTATTTCTCTTGAATGAAATATTTTCGAGATAGATTTGTATTAATGGCACCATTCTTTTTGGGAATTCATATGCCAAACTGTTCTCAAATTCATCAAACAATCATCTATAAATTTTTGTTTTTAGTAATTATTGTCTCACTGCATAAAAGTTTACTATCTTGAATATTTACCACACAATATAGAGTATTTGAGATCACTCATATTTTTCTTTTGATATTTTTCTCTACCCTTTATATTACTAATATTCTTATTTACAAGTCTATTTTTCATAATGATAATAATTTACTTTTTTCTTATCCAATAATATTGTCTTATTTTTATTTTGATTTTTACTAGTCACGTTCTATTCATCTTTCTCTAGAGGCCATTAAAACATTGGTTTGTTGAGATGAAAACTACTATCTTTTTTATTTTTTTGCGTATTTTTTTTCTAAAGTATATTAGTCACAATTTTATTAAAAACTAAATTTGCCTCATTATACTATTTGTTGTATTTATGATGAGAGATAATCATATAAATCCAGTAGACTTTGGAGTAATAGTTCAATATTTTTTTCTCTTCTATGTTGTGTTCAATAGATGATAGTTAAAAAGATAATGTTTTTAGATTTTAATCATAGTTTATGTAGGTGAATATGTATTTATTATGCTTTCTATTTTTTCATTTTAATACTAAGGTCCATACATGCAGCTATTTAATAAAAAGGTAAAATGGATGACTAATATTTTAAATATTTAATTTTTATCATAATAGTTCTGACATTAAAATGAGGGTGTCCTTTATATTTATTAAATATACTATTAATATTGTATATGCACCTAAGTGTAATATACGTGATGAGTGTATACACATGAACATATGTTCATAGTGTTATAAAAAAAATTTAGGAATTTTAAAAATAAAATTCTTGTATCTTATTTTGAATTATCAATTATAAATTTATCATTTTTATTATTAATATAGTTGAATATCACATGTTAGTAGTTAACATATGACTTTAATATATGGTAGAAATTATTCTAATAGTATCTAATATCTGCTTGAAATATATATATATATATATTTAGGCTCGTTAACAAACATAGAGCATGAAACTCTTTATGTTTGTTAGGTGTTCCAAAATATTTTAGTAAATTTTTTATATTTTTTTAATATGATAAAAATAACTTATATATCTACTTGTACTATTAGGTTAATTATGTGATATATACATCCAACGTAAAAAATATCAATTAATGATTCATTTTTAATGATTCTGATAAATATGTTAATGACGATATTATTTGAAGTATTATCAAATATGATATTAAAAATTTTATTATGAATATTATATTTTCTAAAGATTTTAATGAGACACTTATATATGGCAGGACCATTATGAAGATAAAGAATTTTATGAAAATTTAAAAATTATTTTATAAAATTTTTACTTAGAATCAATGTAGTGAGTGGTGAAATATGCAAATGAAGTATCATCATGACTAGTTCAGATGTAAAATATTATAGACATCATTTCATTATATTTCATAATTTCATTAATTATATATATTTTTAAAAAAATATTTATATTTTTATTGGTGGACCTAGGAATTCTTCGATAATCAGGTTAGTAGGTTTGTATTATAATAACTATTCTAGGATCTTTTGAATAATTAAAAGTTCCATGTTAATAATCAATTTTATCATGTGATAAATGAAAGAGGCCAATCAAATTGAAATTGATCTAATTTTAAAGTTCTCATCGCTATGTTTAGTTTGTCTAGAATTTAATACTTTATATTTTTTTATACATTGATATGCATGTCTCTTGAGGTGATCAGTGTCACCAGTATATGTGTGTATATATATATATATATATATATATATATATATATATGTATGTATATTGTGCTAAATCTTTTTAAAATCTTTAATATTTTTATTTTTAAATATGTTAAAGTTTGTCTAGACTAATGAAGGTTTATTTATTTTTATGTTTTTATGCAAATATGTGAAAATCATGAGAAAACATAGTTTCAATATTGCATTTTTCAATCGAATTATCATTATCATATTATCTACGTCCGAGTTTAATTTATTTTTATCAAATTTATTATTTATTTATTTTTATGTATAAGACTAGAGTGGAAGTAAGAAAAAGAGAATAATATTTTTTAATTATTTATTTTTCATTTTATTTATTAATTTTAAAAGTTACTAAATAAAATTAATTCATTTAACCATAATTATGCTGTGTACCTTAATTTTATATGTGCAACAGGTATTTTAGATGTGTATCTAGTATTTCCATGCTTGGAAGACCCAACTCCTCATGTGAAACTAACATTGTTGTTCTGTCAAATTAAAATTATATATATTTTTTAAAATAACATAAACATAGTACAATATGAATTTAAGAGCGAGGATAAGAAAAAACTTTATATGTTAATTATGAAAACAAAATTATATCAATTAGGTATTTATAGAATTTTTTTAAAGTTATTATTATTATTTATTAAAATATTTTTTTAGGGCATAAATTTAATATCTTTCAAATTTTCTATAAATATTTTATGGCTCAGAATTTATCCTTATTTTTTTTATTATAATAGTCAACTAGACAATGACATGTGTTGTCTTGTTATGGATGTTGCTTTCTGCCCAAAATAGGCAAAAATATATTAGCAGAAACAATAATTAAAAATAACTATTAAAAAAAAACCATGTCTAAAAGAGCTACTTAGATTCTTTTTGTTTTACTTGTATGTTAATCTTTTAAACTAAATATTTATCAAAATAATATTTAATAAATTAATTAAATTATAATTATTTTATTTTATATTTTAATTACATTAATTACTTATATATATAAATTATTACTATAAATTCCAAATAAATCTTTTTTTATATCATTTATATGATAATTAAATATAAAAAATATATATATTAAAAAGTTCTTTATTTTTTTATATTAATTAATATATAAAATTAAATAAATTATATATCAATTATACTTATATAATAATTTTAATATATAATTTATTTATTTTATAATTTTTTAAAAATTTCCAAGTATTTTTATGTTAATATTTTTTATATGTTTTTTGATATTTTATTGATATTTTTGATATATCCATAAAATTTAATTATCATATATTTATAATTACTAATATTTTCTTTTATATATAAGTGAATTTTTAAAATTATTTTTAATTTTAATAATATAAAAAATTTATTTATGAAATCATCAATTTGGTGGTGGTCTGAATATTCACCTAACCATGGAACCATGAATTGACAATTTTTTTGGTTTAGTCACTAATTTGTTTTTCTCAACATTGATTATATTTATGTTAATGATACCATGTTGATGAACTTTTGACCTAACTCATGAGATAAAATATCATATAAAATATCAATCATATAATTATTAATCAATTATTAACATCATATTTTTGTGAACTTATTTTTGAATTGTGAAAAATAGAACTTGTATTTTTAATTGGTAAAATATTTTTAATTATAATGTGTTGAGAATCTCACAATTTTTACTTAAAATTAGAATTTTAAAGTTTTACATTTTTTATTTTGTAATATTTCTTAAATTATTATTATTTTTTTGATTTATAATTTTAGGTCATATTTTTAATATGTTTTAGTCAGTTTAATTTTTAAGTTATTATCAAACACATAATTGAACATAACATTAATACAATAAAATATCATTAACATATGAGTTATTTATTTTTTAGATTTAAATGCATAAGTCACTTGCTGGGTGTATTATTTATATTGATTGATATAATTAATGCTAATGTCATAATCATATTTATTTTAAATAATATGGTTAGAAATATTTTTTTGTTAAGTTGAAAATTAATTTGTAAAAATTCAATAGTTTATTTGATTTAATTATTTTGCATATAAATAATATATAATTACACTTAAAATTTTCTTATATCTTATATTATCTTATATTGAATGTTAAGATAAGAAAAATATTAATAATTAATTTATTTAATGAGAGTGACATGTTTTTTCTTATAAACATGTATTTGTTCATAGTGCAAAGGCTCCTACCTAACATGTGCTTCATAAAAGAATATATATGTCAACTATTTGAGGCTATGTTTGACTGTCTCAAATATGAGAGATATTATTTTTGAGTGAAGATGTTTGTAATTGTATCAATATATGATATATTTTTTTTTTAAATTGGTCTAATCAAAATGTTGTTCAATGGACTACCATTAAAGTGGAATATTGTATCTAGCTAAGTTGGGATGAGTAGTTTGAGTTATCATCACAATTTAAAGTAATTGATCCAAAATTAATATTAAAATTCAAACATAAAGTTTAATTATCAAATTTCAAATATTATTTTAAATAAAATATTGTTTGATTTAAGTTTGTCATGGAATATTACATGTGCTTTTTATTTTCTTCATATATGATAAATAAAGTAAATAATTTTATATATTCTAATATTTTTTTAAAATTATATCAATCAACAAGTTAAGTACATAATGTTTCATGTATTTTATAGTTTATTCATGTGTCTAAAATAAATTCATAATAATTAAATAATAAAATTATATACTAATACTTAATGAATTTTTTGTGTAATTGTAATTTTTTTTAATTTTTATTTTGAATCATTATTGTATATGTTAAAATTTGTTATTATTTCATGTAAATGATGCAATACTAATTTACTTGTCAAATAGCATAAAATGTCATATTCAGTGTATTGGGCTCTTGCTTAGCTTGAAGCCTAGAAGATATTAATATGTCGATATATTTAATTTCAAAAATTAAAAAAATTATATCTTATATGTTTCAAACCCGAGACTTATATTTATATTTGGTAAAAGTAGAGTTCTTTCATGAAAATTTCAAAGAATTGAAAATATTTTTTATTTTTATACAACCTATATTAGAAATTTTTTGTGAACTTGTGTTTTGAATTGTTAAGAATGAATATTATAATTTTATGTGGTAAAATATTTTTAAATATTTTGCATGTAAAATCTCACTTAATTTTTATTTCAAATTTGAATTTTATGAGTTTTATTTTCTTTTCCTTGTGATATCTTTAAAATTTAATAATGTGTTTTGTTGAGTTGTAATTTCATATGTTACTTTTATAATATTTTCTATTACTTACTCATTAGTTTTTTTAATTATTTTATATAATAGAACACCCACAACATTAATATGAGAAAGTATCACAATCATTTGAATTTCAAATATTTTTATATTCAAATGCTTTACTCACTTGTCAGATGTAATATTAAGAGTGATTGATGTAATATTTTTGTTATTGTATGTTCATATGATATAAATAAGATGTTTATAAATATTTTTTCTTGTTATGTTTAAAACTAATTAGTTGAAACTTAATGATTTTTTATTGAATTAATATTTTGTATTTGGATAATGTATATTTAAACACTTAAACCCAATATTTTTTTTGTCTCATCCATTTTTAATGTTGAATGATAAGACAAGAAAAATTTAAACAAATCATTCTTTTAATGAAAATAATATGTGCTGCTTATTCAAAAAAATGTGTTGCTTATTCTATCCTATCTGTGTTGGGCCGAGAAGCTTGAATTATCACCACAACTTCAAGTAATTGATCCAAAATTAATATTAAACAAACTTAAAATTATAACATTAAGTTTCAAATTCTTTTCTTATTAAATCATTGTTCAATTTAAGTTTGATATAGAATATTGCATACATTATATATTTTGTTATTATATATAATAAATAAAACAAACAATTTAATATATGCTATTGTATTTTTTAAATTATATAGTTCAACAAACCAAATATATTTAAAGTGTGTTTCATACTTTGTAGTTAAATATAAAATAATAAAAAAATAAAATAATGCAATTTAATTGTAATACGTTGTGAAATTTTTATGCATGCTATTTTTTTTAGTTTTTATTTTGAAAATTTATCTTAAATGTTAATAATGCAATTATTTTATATAATAGATGTATTGATAATAAGTTTTTCAGATAATATATACAGTAGAACCTCCCTAAATTGATATTCTATAAATTAATAATCTCCATTATTTAATGAAAAATCAATCAACCAACTCTGTGGAATGCGTATAATTTAATAATTCTATCTATTATTTAATGTAAAATAGAAAACACCCTATGTAAAAATATTAATTTATAGAATCAATATTCCTTATAAATCTAAAAATATTATACATCATAAATAAAATATATTGCTTCGTAAAATCAATATTCCTTACAAAAATACATATCTAAAGTAGTTTGTTTTTTTTCAATAGTCTGTATCTCCAATTGTATGTTTCTAAGTACCTTATGAGCTATAATATGATTTGGATTTGAAAGATCAAGAAATGAAATACAAGAATGAAGAACATTTAATTTTTCTTTTGTTGACATGGGAGGATTTTTATCCATAACTTCACCATCTTCCTTTTCTTCTTGATCTTGAGACGACGAAAGTTTTATTAAATCTTCATCTGAATTTTCTTCACGGGCAACTTGTTGCTCTTCCTCAGGATTTATAAGCTTGTGAACAGATATTGGATTTATAATCTTCATCTAATTGGCAGTTGATTAATAGCATATTTAAGTTCATTTTCTATATCTTGTTCTTTCGAACTAATTTCATTTTTTTGAGTTTCTCTTTTAAAGAAACCTGTGTGCTTAAAGTAATTGGCTATTGTCTTGCTAGAAATATCATTCCATGCTGCCTTAGCTCATTTCATGGCTATCAATTGATCAACCTTATAGATGTTTGTCTTTTGTTGTTCATCTCTATCAATTGCATCTTTGAGTTGAAAATACCTATATCGCCTCTTGAATGCTACTATTATTCCAGCATCCATTGGTTGAATTTTAGAAGTTGTTTTTAGCTGAAAAAAAAAACTTGAACATTTGTAAGAGGCAAATCCCTTACCACATGTGAAGGAGCATTATCTAACAAAAGTAGGACTTTTCTATTAGCATCTTGTATTTGTTGATCCATCTTTTGTAGTCATTCCCTGAAAATGAGTCCAGTCATCCAAGCTTTTGTATTGCTGTAATAATAAAAACCCAATTGCTCTTCATTTTTTTTATTAAAAGCATGTGGCCTTTGTGCATGACCAATGATGAGAGATTTCATTTTGTGAGACTCATCTGCATTTGCAGCAAAGACAAAAGTTAGACGTATTTTATCCTTCTTAGAACCTTCAATTTGACGTCGTGTAATTGTTCGATCAGGGGCCATGCGATAAAAGAGTCCTGTTTCATCTATGTTGTATATGTCTTGATGTGAATAACTTTGAAGTTTTTCTTTTATTATTGGCATATTTCTGTCAATTGTATCTAAATCAGCAGAGCCACTTTTTCCATATGATTTTTGAGCTTTGAATTCATGGCAAATATTGAACTTTGCAAGCTATCCATTTGAAAATTATGGTGTTCTCTCTTCAAGTTCAAGTTGTGTAGCAAATTGACGAGCCTTTTCCTTAATTAAATCACCTGGTAATGCCCCTCGACATGCTTGACATTGTAAAACCCAATTTGCTAAAATATTATCAAGTTCAGGATGCTTCACAGCTATTTGACGCTTAGATGTAAGTTCAGTTGAGTCAATGCTTTCATATTGTTGACGCTTAGCAAGGATGTTGCTGATGGTTCCTTGTATTGAGATTTTTGAAAGTTTGAATTCTTGCATAGCCTAATTTGCAAGAGCTGATTGTTTGATGGATGAATTTGCTGCTTTATGATGACAAATTTTAAGCTTTTGATCGTTACTCGGAGAAGATGAATGCTTCATTTTGGAAGAAAAAAGAAATAAAAAAAAGGATAAACTATAACTCAATTGTTGTATGCATTAGCCTTTATAATTCAAGTGAGAAATTTTTGATATTCCATACCTGGAAAACTTTCTTGGAAACATGGTCACGACCTTTGGTATTTCAAAATTTAAGTTGATTAATTTAAGCACAACTTTTAACTTTAGAAATTGACGTTGAATTTATTGAGGATTGCATGGATTAATCATGCAATATCTTTGATATATTTTCTGATTTTTTTAGGTGAAGGTCCTATAAATTAATAACTTCCGTTAATTAATAATTTTGTGTGCTACGGATCGTATTATTTTAGAGAGGTTCCACTATATTAACATTAGAGTGATTGTGTGAAAAAGTTAAAAGAATTAAAATTATTTGTTAATTTTAATGACCAAAAACGAGAGATTTTGTGAATTCATTTTCGAATTGTTGAAAATAAAAAATATATTTTTATTTGATAAAATATTTTTAAATATTATTCATGTGAAATTTTATCTATTTTTTATTTTAGTTTGATTTTCTAAGTTTTATATATTTTGACTTGTAATATTTTTTTAATGTAAAATTTTTTTAATGTAATATTTTTTTTTTGAATTATGAATTTAATGTCAGTTTTATAATATTTTACAGTCACTTATAAATTAATTTTTTAATTGATTTTATCATCAAATTAATAACATAACATGCATAAGATGAATACAAGAAAATATTACTGACATGATTTTTTAATATTTTTTATTTTCAACTTTATAACTGTCTTGTTGGATGTACTACTTAGAGTGATTAATATAATTGCTAATGTGATATTCATATATGAAAAATAATATACGTATATATATTTGGTCTATTATACTCCAAATTAATTAATGAAAATGCATTGATTTTATTGAATTAATTATTTTTCATATTGAAACTGTGTAATCTCATTTGAAAAGAAAATATTAAATGTTAATACTATAAAAATTTTAATAAATCATTCATTTAATGAGAGTAATATGTCTATCATATAATTTATTTAATCACTTGTAATTATAATTTATTAAATTTATTTATATGGAAGATAATATGTTTTTTTAATATCATTCTCATATAAAAAATATTTTTCCAAAATTTATGGGTAAACTAATTGTTGCTATGAATTATTATAAGGATTCCATAGGCTTGAGTAGATCATGATAAAATGTTCTCAATCTCTTGTTTTATAGAATATTTGTTTTCCAATTACTTAATGGATGTCCTTTCTCTTTGATGGATATCATTTAAAAGTGTAAACCAATATTTATACTTGATAAAATGTTTGTAGTTTATTTTTTTCATTTGTGTCGATTTTATTCATCTAAGCAACATTAATAACATGTTCTTATGGGCATCAAGTTCATAATTATAATTCATAAGAAATTAGTTGTGTTGTGTAAATTGGGTTAGCTGCCCAAATTAACAAGACTAGAATTGGACAATCAAAGAGAAACTTTTATCTTAGCAATCTAAATCAACTCTAATATTTTTTTAGCCTTAAATTTTACGATCAACTAATTTTAATTGGAGTTTATGTTTTTCTATTATATGATAGTCTTTATAAGGATTTAGGAGTACCTAGGTACGAAATTGAATACCTTGCCTTAGGTGTGTATCTTATGGTATGTTTTTATAAATACAAACATATTTAATAATTTTTTTTCTATAAATATTACTATAAATTTTATATTTATATGTATAATATAAATAATTTCTGTTGTATCAGTTCATCAGTGGAACATAATGGAATGTTTATTTTTTTGCTAAGCTAATGTGTTTTTTTTTTCCACTAAATTTTTCATTCTAATAATCTAATGTCTAATAATTTTAATTATGGATCAGAAACTAGAATATGTGAATATATTAAAAAATTATAGTTTCATATATCTAACTCCAATTAATGTGTGTACTTTTTTTCTGATATTTTTTATACATCATTTATGATCATTGATTTTAATTGAATGAATATAATTATCTTTTGATCATGAATAAAAAAATAGGTCACAGGATCATCTTGGTTTTCTATCGCTACTCTTTTGTTAGTCTTACTGATTTTTTTTTCATTGTTACTCTTTGATTATTAGATTCATCTATAAAATTTTTATAATGGCATCCAAATATAATCTGATGTTGAACATATTTTTATATCAATTTTTTTCTTTTTATATGAATTTTATATAGTAGCTTATTTCATGATATTTAGAAGAAACTTGAGATATTTTTTAATACTCACACATATCTTAACCAAATTTTAATATTCGCAGCAGCTCTGTTTTCCTCTCTTTTCTCAAGGTGGTTGTAGCTTTAAGTCTGTGACTGCCTGCTCCTAGGTGCTTCTTAGTTTTCATCTTGACAACTGTCAACCATCTGCAACATGCAGTCGACATCAGATTATATTTGGATGTTCTCTGTGTGTTTCCTATCAAAAAACTATCTATTGGAAAAAATATGTTGATTGAGGTGGTAATTAAAAAATATTATTCTCTATGTTTATTTAACTATGCTATAACATTCAGGGGTAAACTCTTTTGGAGGGAAAGCATGTATATTGCTGCTTGCTCTTTTTTTAGGTCCTATACTTTTATTACCAAATTGTTATATGAATGTAATCCTTCAAGCATAATGATGTTAATACATTTTGAATCAAATAAACTTATCTATCAATTATTGTTGGAGAATCAATATCAACGACTTCTAGGGAAATTAAAGATCAAAAAATAACCTAAAACCAGCATAGAAAAGCAATATTTTTGAGTGTTTCAAGTACTAGCATAGAATCAAAAAATATCAAGCTGAAACCCTTAGGGTTCTTGTGAGTGTTGGCAAGAGAGTAGAGAAGCAAAAGGGGGAGAAAATATAAAGTTTTTCATTCATTTCTAACTACCAAGAATACAAAATGATATATATCGTTTGAGATATCTTAAATGTTAGGTGCTCTCAAATAATATGATTGCTGCATTTTAGTTTATTTTATGTTATTTTCTTTTCATTAGTTGACATCATTTGATTTATGAGCTGTTTTAAATGATATATATATATATATATATATATTATTTATGTTGTATTCTAATTGTACTTTTTTATTTTAATAATGATTTTTTTTTATCTTAAAATTTTTTCTTGCTCACCTCCTCCTTGTATTCTTCTCGAAATCAAATCCTAGGAAAACATTTTAGATAGTATTGGAAGACATTTTCAAATGAAGGGACATCAGTGTTGGGGTGTGTAGGTGATGATGCACCCTCTGGCATTGCCAATGGGAGAAATTTCCATAGACTTTGATGGCAGAAGTTGCCCCACCACATTGTAATAGTAAAATACCCATGTGCAATAGTTATTTTGGGTTGAATTTGGTATTTGATGGTTGTCAGGTGTTTGATGACTTGCTCTGGGTGTCCCTAGAGTAGTTTCTCATTGATTATGGTAGATTCCATGTCAGTCGACATGGCTACATTGCTACAGAAGTCAGAACCCCCCTAGGTCCTTGTGGTTATTCCATGGCAGCTGTCATAGTTGCATTGGCACAAACTCTTGTTTGTGGCCATGAGATAGTGTCTAGGTAGCTAAATTATTTGAACTTCTTATTTTTTTGGAAATTTTACATAATTCAATGGTGATTTGTGCAAAATATGGTTTTTAGATGATATTCATGTAAAAGTGTTGTGATATAAAATTAGAAAAAATGATTGAAATTAGTATGGGGTCATTGGGAATAATCCAATGGAAAATGAGGATTAGATTGAATGGAATTGGTATGATCAATCATAGTGATGTGGTGTCTTCATCACATATTTGGGAGAGGTACACATTGCATTTTGTTTTATGATGGACCTTTCAAGGTTTAGAGGCTATTAAGCCAACTAGATCTTTTCAAGTTGATTTTTTTATGATCATCTGTCCCAGTTGCATAGTTAATTAATGTGTAAGGCGCACCGAAACGCAAAAGTATTTTGGAGCCTTGAAGGCACAAGATACACTTGAGGCGTTTGTTTTTTTATTTGATGCGCACCCGCCCTGCAGTATGTGCAGGACATCACCTGATAGATACATCCTTAGGTGCAGTAAATGTAAACATCTCCTGATATACTACGGGTTGACTTCCCGTTATATTGGTCATAGGCTCAGAAAGACCACTCTTTAGAATGTAAGGATCATGATCCAGTTCTCTACCCTTCATTCGCATATCCGCGCATGGTCATGCAATGCATTTACTAAGATAAGCCACAATAAGAAATCCATAGAAAGCAGCAAACTAATATTAAGAGCACAAAAATGCACAAAATAAAGCAAAAACACGCAAAAACAACGCTGAAAATAAAAGCGGGGGCTGAAAAAAGCTTAAACAAGTATATAAATGGTGCTATTGGGCCAACATTTGTGAAAATGTGTTGAAAACATGACTTTCTGGCCCAATTCCTCAAAACAAACCTGGTAGCCTTGAACAGTAACGGGCTGCCCATGCCTCAGCCCAATCTGCCAAGCCCAGGAAGGCCACCCAGTCCAACTGAACCCAGCCTGACCGCGCCCCCCTGACCTTACCCAACTGAACCTAGCCACAGCTAGCCATGCGGTCTGAATCATCTGAACCTGGGCTAAGGTCCAGCTGCCACCAACCACCATTCGTCGCCGCCGGCAGCACTGTTCGGCGGCCGCCAAAAAATGTTTTTTTGCCCAGATTTTTGAAAAAATTATATGGTTGGAAAGCTTAGGGCAGCGTGCTCACGATCTCCAAAGCTGAGTTTTAAAATATTGAGGATTGGAGTGCAAAAAACCTTCCCGAAAAATCACCGCCACTGGCTAATGTGCCGGATAATTTTTTTTTTTTTGGAATTTCACCAAAAAATTATACCAGTATTTAGCTTATCTTGGTACTCTTTGTCTCCTGACAGCTGACGTGCTCCTTCTGCGCTCTTCCTCTCCCAATGTTGCAGCGCCGCCCTTCCCCGACGAATTTCAAAGCAACGTCGACAAATTTTGGCGCATGGAAGCCTTCAACCAATTTCGACACATGGAAGACTTCAACTAATTTCAGCGCCTCACACTCCTGCACCTCACATGAAATAAGGTGTTTTCACTGGGAGTGGTGGCGCCTAGGCTTTAGGCGCGACTTTCATAACTATGACCAGTTGTGTTACATTGATGATTTCTCAAGAGGAATATGCTAGAATTTGTTCCTTGAGTGTCATTGATATGAACACATTTATATTCATCTTATTTTATACTCATCATTTCACTATAGATTCTTGAATAGTAGATTTTGGTGGGAATACCCATGTGATAAGTAATCGCTCTTTTTTTATTTCTTTTATTGAGATCTGAGTTTTTTATATTGTTGTGATCAATGGCGTCGTCATATGAGTTAATGGGCACAATAATATTAATATTGGTTTTTTTTAATGTATGTTTTATGTGTATCAGAATTCTGGCATAACTTGTTTCTATTACTTATTTTACGAAGCAACAAGATTTAGGAGGGAATATCCATGTGATAAGTAATCATTCTTTTTTTTATTCTTTTATTGAGTTTTGAGTTTTTTATATTGTTGTGATCAATGATGTCGTCATATGAGTTAATGGGCGCAATAAAATTACTATTGTTTTTTTAATATATGTTTTATGTGTATCAGAATTTTGGCATACCTTGTTTCTATTACTTATTTTACGAAGCAACAAAATTATAATAATATATATATATTTTTTGATATTTTTATGCAAAATCATAATATCAGGCATATAACTTCTTTGTGAGTTAAGTGAGATGAACTGTATTTATTATTCTCGACTCATAGGAGTCCTATTAGATGCATATCTACTATTAATCTACTAATGATTTATTATTGACTAAGTTATACTTGTAATTTGGTTTTTGGTTAGTGGGTAGACATTTTTTGATTTTGACGAGTAGAGTGATTGATGGAAAGAAAAGAGATTGGAATATCTCTTATTTTTATTTGTTCTTTATATCAAATAAATTCATACAATTCTATAATTGTTGTAAAAATTATTTTTTTAAAATACTCTATGTTGTGCTTGGTTGTTTGGAATGTTTGCAAATTCAATAAGAGGGACCTATCAAAAACATACTAGGAGGGTCTCATTCCACTTGATTCACTCTAATATTTGTGAATCTTGTAAGATGATTATGTATGTTGACTTGTGATATTTTATTATTTTTATTGATAATTATATTTGAATTACATAATTGTGAGTTAAAAAAAATCTTAATTTTTTTTATTTTTTTGAAATTTTATGAAAAAATAAAAATTTAGTTTTGATGTAATATTACAATTTGTGAAGTAATAATGTAATAGAATATTTTTTTTATCAATTTTCTTATTTTTTAAGAAATACGAGATGATTTATCAGACATCATATGGTTATATTCATGTATGCATATAATGAGATAACTGAGAGAAAAAAATTGATATTTGATTAAGACAATTATGATATATCTATTTTATAAGAGTGTTATAGATATTTTTGGGGATAAGTAGTAGTAATCGTTAATTTCCTAATCAATCAAATGTTGTCTTTTATTTTCTCAGGTCATTTTCCTAATCAATCATATACCAAAAAGATACTCTTTTATCTTTCACCTAAAATTTTTGGTGTACATGTTTGTTCATGATCTTTCTACCTGTAGGTAGAAGTTGACAACACATCAAGTTTGCCATTTTTAGGTATTCTACTACTTATAATGTATTTCTTCGTGATTATTTAGACGAAGAAATGCTTTTGTTGTTGCCACAATTAATTTTTGTTCTTGGGTGCATATGTATGATGTGTAAATTTTAGAAAATATTTTATGGTCTAAAGAAACCTTTTAGGGAATGATTCAGTAAATTTTTTTTGATACTTATTATATTTGCTCTTAATTGATGTTAATCAGATTATTCTTATTTATGGATTAGGAGGTATATGATATTAATTGTATACATCAATGATTTTTGATTACATGAAATAATCAACTGAGTATATTCTAATTGAAATTATTTAAATAAACTGAGTATCAGTTAAAATATTTGAGATGTTTATAGTATTTTTTTGGTATGAAAATCAAATACCTAGGAGGTATAATTTTTTTTTCTTAGAAGAGATATGTTTTAGATATTTTATATGATTTCAATATGTTGGAATGTGTATCTATTTGACTTACCACTTGATCATGGTATATAAACTTACTTATCTATAGTTGTTGGTTCGTCACTTGACTCAATTATATATAAAAACTAAATTATATGATAATAACTATAATATATTTATAAATGATATCAATATATTTTACTAATTAGTTCAAATACTAATAATACTTTACTATGAAATATATATTATTTTTTGTAGGTAATCTTGTTGCTAACTCGCACTACTAAAATTTACCATATTACCGACTACTTATTTGGTCGCTAATTTGGTATATTTTGATAGGTAAACTAAATAGCGATCAATTATCGACCAAAATATTAGGTTACAATTTTGCTTGTCGCTAATTTTTTTACCAACAAAAATATAAGCGGTCGGTAAATTACCGACCATTTACCGACCCACTACCGACAAATAATTATCGACTATATTCCGATAATTTTCTAACCAAAATAATTAGGTCGGTATATTGGTCTCCAAATGGTCGATAATTACTGACCAACTACAGATCATTTACCGACAAACAAAATCCAACGTTATTTTGATTATTTTCTAACCAAAAGAATTGGGTCGCTGAATGATTTCTAAATGGTCGGTAATTACAAATAACTTACTGACCATTTACTGACAAATAATTTCTGACTATATTTCAATTATTTTATGACCAAAAGCATAAGGTCAGTAAATAATCACAAAATGGTTGGTAATAACCGAAAAAATTGAGATTAAAAACCGATAAAAATCTTTTAAAATCATTGGTCAGTAATTGATCTCCAAAAATATTACTGATCATTTGGTGATCTTTTATCGATAATTGATATTAAAAAGTTTTGATCTGTTTTTGGTCGCAATTCGGTCGGTAATTACCGGCCGAATTTTTATTTTCAGTTTTGATGTAGTTGCTGCAGAAACAAATACAGATAATACAAAAAAAAATCCAATTAACTTCCAGTTTTGATGTAGTTGCTATAGAAACATATACAAATAACACAACAAAAAAAATCCAATTAACTCTAGAAAATAACTATATATACTGTATATATATATTAAATACATCAAGAGAAAATAAAAAAATGAAATCCAAAATTAAAGTTTAAGGCATTGAAAAAAAATGTGTGTAATACACTCAATCATACAACTTAGTTTCATAATCGTTATACTGTGACATATCTGGTCCACACTGTGAGATATTGGGTACTCGGGTAGAGTTCTCTACTGCTATTAGTCCTGATGCAGTTGCTGCGGATGTTGTTGTAGGTGATGAAATAGATACTGTAGCTAGAGCATTGCGCCGAACAATTTGAGATAGATCATTAGGGTTGAACTGCAGTCTTCATTCCTGAAACTTCTTTGTAAGTCAGTCAACTTATACGCAACTCATCCCTATCATCCTCATAGTCAATCATGCGTCACTCGGTATCGCCAACTAATACTGTATCGTATTTCGTATTGCGTCTTGAAATTTCTCCATTTTTGAGAACAAATTCGAAACTGGTCCTGAAAATTCAGATTCATAATTTGGTTGTCTATGCGAGTAGAATGATGTTATCGACGAACTTACGTCATAAATGGGCATCTTCTCCTTGTCATCAACAGTTGCATATCAAATCTGATACGTATCAACTGGTGGAGTTGATGAATGAGACCTACATGTTGCACCATCACATGAACCTGAAGTAGATTGGGAATATGCTTGAGTCGCAATAGCTAACATTTTCTCATATCTCGCCTAATAAAAATGTACGACAAATATTTCAATTTATATTCAAACAAAAAAATAGAAAAGTTAATTTTTTTAATGAAACTTATATTTGCTGCACGAGATTTTTGATCAATGAAAGTCAGATCATCATGAGCCTTAGTGTGTTTGTATTTGAATAAACAAGGAGTACCGAGCTTCTTACCCTCCTTGCGTGTCTATAATTATATACAATACATACGTTAATTCTATTGAAAATATAATTCCTAATGAGAAATAAAATTTAGGCATAACTGAACACATTTTACAAAGCAATAAACATAAAAAGTATAAATTAGAAATAATACCAATGCTCGTTCGTGCTCATGCATAGAGCGAGATCCACAAGTATGTGTAGACATGCCACTACCCTCCCCAGCCTGCTCTGAGCTATGATTACCGCTCTATTTATCGCATCTCTTCCTATAATCCGAATCTTTTTATCTGCTTCGACACTCCTTGAAAACATGATCTGGGATACTTGAATTTTTTTCTTTCTTTTTCAATTATTTATCTTTGATCTCGTATACAATGTCTTTATACTGACCGGCAGTATGTTTTTAGAACACACTTTTGACTATTTTTTTTGTCCATCTCCACCTTTAAACTTTATGCAATTATGAATAAAAAATTTTTAATCAGTGAACAAAAGGATAAATAAAAGATGTAAAAATTTTAAGGTAGTAATATTTACCTTAAATTTTCTCCAAATCATCAATTGGTTTCTATGTGTGGGTGATTTCTAATTATGTCCATTAGGTTTAAAGGACTTCTTAAAAATTATTTTCAGAACCCTAGAAATGAAACTAGACGGCTCTAACTTTGTCCTATAACCAAAAATTTATTAGCAAGTAAGAAATAAAATAATAAATTGATAAATTATTTGTTAAGTTTTATATCTTACAAATTATCAATTGTCGGATCAAACTGAGTAATATAGAGAGTCTTGTCTGTAGGGTTCTCTGAGGAAGACTCTCAAACATCTCTATCCTCTCCCTCATTTTCCTCCCACATCTCTTGATCATTCATCAAAATCTCAGGATCATTATGTAGATCAGTCACTTGATGTTGCTGTTGTGGTATATTTACAATCTTCTCTATCTGCTGTGACGTCTCATTCATCCATGATCCTCTGTCAGTTTCAAGCATACCTGAGGCCATGCTGCCTATACCACAATTGGCACGACCTTGCAACATGTTGTCTCTTTCCCGTCCACGTGCTATATTTGTAAAAAATACATAATACATTGAAAATAAATAAAAATGATTAATAATTAAAATAACATAAAACTCATTGTCTACTCATTCTTATCAGAATTATCCAAATATTGTTCGTTTTCTTCTTTAGATGTAGTATTTTCATTTTCAAACTTCTTTTCATCACTCGATTCTTCCTTATAATTAATTAAATTTTTATCAATATTTATATCCTCACTTGTATTCATCTCAGAAGATTTGACTTAAAGGACATCTTCGTCCCCCATCACAGTTTCGATTATAACATCATTGTTATCATTTTGAAAAGTTGGTTCTATAAAATCAGTACTTGGTGACGCGGGGATGTCAATTTGAGCCAATGCTTTGATTTTGCACATAGCTTTCCAATCATTTTTATGAGTGGTCCGACCCAGACATTCACAATAATAAATTTTGTGATGCTTGTACTACTAAGACAAAAGGTTCATACTTGTTGAATCATTTTTTATCGTACACATCAACAAGTTTATATCGAGGATGAATAATATACTAATATGTGGTGTTGGGTCGAACCATTCATATTTGAATAACACATTTTTTTTAACCGGGAGGATTTCAAATTCTAACTCGTTCACTTCGATCAGAGTCCCATAATAGTCATATTTGGTTTCATTGTATACGGATCATTTAATGCATATTTTCATATTGTCTGTTGCCCGGTAACTACCATACGATTTAATGTGAAATTTAAAATTATTCGCACAGTAACCATTGTACGTTCTAACCTTTCTTAGGGGACATCGTGCTATATTTCAAAGATAATGATTAGAAATTTTATTTGCACTATCATGAATTTTTAATCAAAATTAAGTAGATTATTTAGATTATAATTATAAATTTTTATTAGAACAATACATTTATTTTGTGATTTTCATTATAAGTAAACATACGTATTTTTCAAAAAATGATGGAAATTCTTGCTCCATTATGGTATTGATAACTACGTTATTGATGTTTGGAAACTATTTACGTTTATTTGTAATAAAATCACAAAAAAAAATTAGAAATAATTGATACATTGATAGGAAATAATAAATTATAATATTAAATAGTTATCATTTGACTATTAGGAAATATTTACTCAATAAATGGTTGAACCTCTAGACAATTTATTAGGACATATAGATGAGCTGTAGTATATTCATAGTCTGCTAGATATATTTTTCCTTCAGCACTAATTGCTTTATCTGGAGGTTTGAAAATTTCAAACATATCATTATCCACATTGTCATAAAGTTAAACCTCATTTTGCTTTTCCTTAAATAGAAGAGTTAGATCTCCTTCTTTGAAATAGAATGATGTGAATTTTATAGTTTCATCTATAATATAACTTATTGATATATAACCGTCAACTTGAGCTTTATTTATTATTGTATGTTTTATTTTCCTCAAGTATCTACAAAAAGATTATTAAAAATTTCAAGTCATTTATGTGTATATATAAATATATATATAGGAAAAGAATTGGTTTATGTGAATTTATTTGGAGGATACATCCAATGATAATGGACAGGACCAACAATCCTAGCTTCGTAAGCCAAGTACACTGGAAGATGTTCCATTTAGTCAAAAAAATTAGGAGGAAAGATTTTTTCAAGATTCCATAAGATAACAGGAATTTGTTTATCCAGATTTCTCAACTCCTCAATTATCGACTCCCATATTCTTTTAGACAGGAATTCTCGAAGAGTAATTGGTAATAATTTTTGCATGAATACATGACAATCATGACTCTTCATGCCAAACATCTTGAGTTTTTTTGCATCCACATATCTCCCCATATTAGAAGCATACTCATCTGGAAATCTATGATTTATTCTTCTATGATTTATTCAGAATAAATGACACATCAAGGTATTTATTGGTAATAAGATTTTTTATAAATTGAGGATAACGATAATATTTATTCAACTCATCTCTTGACTTGTAAGTATCTTTAGTTTTTCCTGGAATGTTAAACACTGTATTGACAATATTATTAAACACATTCTTCTCGATATGCATAATATCAAGATTGTGCCTGAGCAAATATTCATGCCGGTAGGGCAAATCCCTAAAAATACTTCTCTTATTCCACCTGTAAGTCTTAGATATAGCTGCATTTATAATCTCAGCATCAACATCTATCACATTCCTCAAGTCTCTGTTATTCAATTTTTACAGAATTTCATCTTCAGATCTAACCCATTGGGAATTATTTAGTAATATTTCTATTCTTAATCAAGTCTTTGGTGTTATGTTGATACAATTGATTAATGGGTAAAAACTTTTGATGGTTATCGAACCACGACTATTTTTTACTTTTAATTAATCTAAAAGTATTAGAATCTTCCATACGATACATACATGCCAGTATACCAGTTATAATCCACCCAGACATCATAGAATATGCTGAAAAGTCATTTATGGTCTACATGAAGGCAGCGCGCATCTGAAAATTTTACCGTTTAGAAATATCATAAGTTTGAACTACAACACCCCAAAGACTTTTCAACTTAACTATCAATGACAACAAGAAAATATCCATCTTCTCCTTTGGATTCGTAGGTCCCGGCACTAACACAGTTAAAAACATAAATTTCTCCTTCATACATAAGTCTGGAGGCAAATTATACGGCATCACCACCACAGATCACACAGAATACTGCTGTCTAGATTGACCAAATAGTTGAAAATCATCAGCAAATAAATCTAGCCTAACATTTCGAATTTTAGAAGAAAAATTAGGAAAACATCCATCAAAATATTTCCAAGTAGAGGCATTAGAAGGGTGACACATCTTATCATCCTCCATATGATGCTCTGAACGCCACATCATTTTATTAGTTATTGTGATTGATGCATACAATCTCTACAATCTAGGTGTTATTGGAAAATAGTATATCTTTTTATACGACACATTCAACTTACATATATACAATATATTTCCAGAATCTCTCTCATTTTGCTTGTACTGTGCATGCTCACATATTTTACAACCGTTAAAGTCACTGTCATCACCCCAGTATATTATACAGTTGTTCACACCTATATTGCACGGACACGGATACGGACACGGGGATACGACACGGCAAAATACGGGGACACAACAAATTTCAAAAAACTAGGATACGGATACGGCTAGGACACGGCATGAAAAAAAAATTAAATATAAATATTATCCATTAACAGAAATTTAGATAAATAAAAAAAATGCTATAATATTTTGATAAATAGAAATTTAGAGGGCTTAAATAAAATTAAAATAAATTATTTGTTTATTATATTTTGTATATATATTAAACAAACAATAATAATTAAAATATAAAAAATATATATTTAAGCCCTCTAACCCCTGCGGCCCTGCCCCCTCCCGTTACAGCTTCTAACTCTCTCTAAAGTATATTTTAAATATAGTATTTTAAAATAATTTAAAATACAGTATTTTAAAATAATATAAGATACAGTATTTTAAAATAATTTAAAATTCTGTTTTTTAAATTAATTTAAAAAAAATTTAAACCTCTAACACCCTCTCTCCCCTCCCCCCTCCCCCTCCCCCCTCCCCCCTCCAGAACCTTTTTCCCCCCTCCCGAAAATCCCTCCCGAAACCCCCCTCCACCCCCCTCCCGAAAATCACTCCCGAAACCCTCTCCCCCCCCCTCCCCCTCCCGAAACCCCCCCTCCCCGAACCCCCCTCCCGAAACCCCCTCCCGAAACCCTCTAACGACGCGTCTGGAGTTTTTCGGAAACGATTGTTTCCGAAAAACTCTTCGGATACGTCTCCGACGCGTATCCGATACGCCACGTGGCGTATCGCATATGGATTTGTGTCCGATACGCCACGTGGCAGGTCGGACACGTATCCGACGCGTGTCCGACCCGTGTTGCCGTGTCCACGTGTCCGACACGTGGACACGGCACTCCCTAGCCGTATCCGTGCAACACAGGTTCACACAATAATGAATGACTTGTACGAATAATCTCAAGCTTCTAAATAACTTCTTCGTGCTATAGAATTCTAATGGCATCAGATTATCTTCTGATAATAATTCTTGAATGAAATTAGACATATCATCAAACCATACCTGTGAACACCTGTGTTTGCACTTTATTTTTAACATCTTCACGGCTGTAGAAAGTTGAGTATGCTTAGAATTTTTCTCATATACAGGTTTGTCTCCAGCTCAAATCATGTCATAGAAATTCCTTGCCTCGGCATTGGGTTCCTCATTTGGTTGAATTCAGGACCCGCAACATTAAAAATTATTTTATGGCATGTAGTGTGATTAATATTATCCGAGACCATATGATTAGTTTCACTTACTGACACCTGTACTGAACTTGAACACTTCTAGTGGACTTGTTTCTCATCGTGGTATGTCCAAACATATTAATCCGTCACAAAACTATTTTTATACAAATGCATCTTTACAGTCTCAACATTTAAAAATTTTTTATTCAGACATTTAACTAAAGTGCAAGGACACCTTATATATGTACCAATATTTACACACTCATGATATCTCAGAGCAAACTCAACAAATTCATCAACTTTATTCCTCTATTTATTAGAGAATATTCTATTCATTATTCGATCCTTGTACATCTATTCACAATCGTCTTTAATAACTAGTTAAAATTAATTTATTTAACAAACGCAATTATCTCTAATTATAGTTATAAATAATTATATAGATATTTATTTAGATATACAAATATTTATATATAGTTATACACATATAGTTTAAAATAATATTGTATGTTGTTATACATGTAATTATAAATATAGTTACACATATAGTTAAACGTATATTTATACATGTAGATTTAAATATTTGTTCATTTAATTTTATATATTTATAAATATAGCAATGTATTAGTATATATATAGTAAAATATTTTTTTTATACTACTATATACAAATATATATTAAATATAAGCGGTAAATTTAATATTTAAATATAATTATGTATAAAATTTTTATAGTTATACATATAGTAAGATACAATTATTTATAGTCATATTATTTTACATATAATATATATAGTTATAAATAGTTATATAATTCAACATATAGTTATATATAGTTATATTCATACTTGTAGTTATAAGTAGTTATACATAAATATATACAACGTTATAAATAAATATTTTAATTTAATTATATGATTACATGTATGTATATATACTTACAAATATAGTTATATTTAATTATATAGAGTGTTACATAGTTATACAAATATTTATTTATAGTTATTCACATATAGTTATAAATATGTATGTAGTTAAAGATATAATTACATATAACATTTATATAGTCATACATTTAGTAAAATATAATTATATATAGTTATATATTAGTATACATATAGTATATTTTTTTAAAAAAATATAATTATATAGAATTATACATATAGTTATCCATTATTATATAGTTAAAAATTAGTTATGTAAAGTTATAAATAGTTATAAAAATATTTTACTTTATCATAACTATAGTTATAAATATTTTTATATAAAATGACATATGATTATATAATTAAACATGTGTATCTATATAATATTTATGAATAAAATATTTTTATAAATATTACTTAAATATTATTATATTTATATGTAAAACTTTTATAAATAATATATAGTATATATATTACATTTATATAAACATTATAAATATTCTATATTTATATAAAAAATAATATGTAATATAAATATTTACAAAATTGTATAATCATTTAATGTTACATAATTATTATATAAAAAATTATATAAATAGATAGTTTAATATAAATGTTGTATAGATATTTATAAACATTAATACATATGTATAAATATTTATATATAACATTATATGTTTATATAAACATATCAATGTGTATTTATAATGTAATACGTTTATATATATTAAAGTATGGTCATTTATACATATGTCATATGATTATATAAATGTATAAAAGTTTATATATACCATTATAGACATTTAATATTAACATTATATAAAAGTTTGATTTAACATTAATTATTATATATATAAAGTATAGATATTTATACATAATGTCATATGATTATATAAATATAAATCATTAACATTAAGATTATTCGGATGCAAACATTCTGTAATTGAAATCAAAATCAATAAAATTCTAAAAGTCGAAACAATAGAAGAACAAAGATTAAATTGAAAAATTATAGTTTAATTAATTGTGTCGAGTCAAAATCATGTGAGGTTAAATGAAATTGATGTAAAAATGAAGAAATTTAGAGGAGAAATAAAAAAAGTAATACCCGATTATACTGAAAAAATGAAAATCCGATTGTCTATATATAATTTAGAGAGACAGATATGTGTAAGCATTTTGAAAGAAAAGAATAAAGAAAAACTCACTTGGATTCAAAAGAAGAGAAAAATTTTATTGAATTTATGCTTGCAACCGCCTCTGCTTCGAAAAATGATGGAGTTTCGAATGAATGTAGGTGTTAATGACTTAACAAATGAATTTAAAATCAAAAATTAAAACTATGTAATACCGACCAAAATTATGGTTGGTAAAATATCGGTATGAACAAAGTTATAAGTAATTGTAAGTCTATTTTACCGATCAAATTTTAATGGTAATATATTTTTAGTCGTTAAATGATCGGTAATTTATTGGTAATTTTTATTCGTCAATTTCATCCTAATTTACAGATTAATTTTTGACCAAAAATATTTAGTCGGTATGTATGATCGGTATTTGGTCGTGAAATAGTTAGTAATTACCGACCTTAATATTTGGTCGGAAGTTTGGTCGGTAAATACGACGTTATAAATATATTGGATAACCACTTTACCAATCTTTTTTAATGATTATTTATTTTTGGTCGTTAAATGATCGGTAATATTTTGACAATATTTTTTGCTTATTCCCTTTTAATTTATAGATCATATTCCCGATCAAATATATTTAGTCGGTAATATATAGTCGGAAATTTGGTCGAAAATATTTTTTTTTGATGCCCCTCTTTGGATCTCTAAATTGGTCGTGAATTGGTCAGTAATTATCTACCTATATATATGGTCGTTAAATGGGTGGTAAGTACGAAGTTAAAAATTATTTGAAATCCTACCATACCGACCAATTTTAATGGTAATATTTTTTTGGTTGTTAAATATTCGGTAATATATTGGATAACCACTCTACAAACTGATTTCACACAAAAAATATTTGGTCGGTAATTTTGGTCGGTCTTTGGTTGGGAAAACTTTTTTTTTCGATGCCCTTTTTTGGTTGCTAAATAGTCATGATTTGGACAGTAATTACTGACCAAATTTTTAGGTTGGTAATTTGGTTAGTATTCTCGTAATTTTTAGTAGTGTCGGTGTTCCAAAAGTCAACGAAGCATATTGAGGTGGATTGCCACTTTATTTGGGAGAATATTTATGATAGTTTGATTGTAATAGTCTTTGTACACATTATCAAGCAAATTGTCGGCTTTCATGAAATATCTCTAAGAATCACAAATTATTTTTTCTCTTATAAGTTGATATGTGACATATATGTCCCAGTTTGAAGGGAGGGGAGGGGGTGTTGAATTTTTTTTTGTCTGAGAGCATTTAATTTGTGGATTATTTCAATTCACACACACATATATAATATATATATATATAGTTTATGTTGTATTCTAACTCGACATTTCATTTTATTAATTTTTTTTTCTTTTCTAGATTTTCTTCTCCCTCTCTCATCTCTTTCATGTTTTCTCAAGAATGCTATATCAAAACATTTTATAGTAACAAAAAGAAAATACATAAAAAAAAAAAAATAAACCTATCAATTATATTAAATTGCAATACTTCTCTTCAAAATGATGTATGCATGTCACAAATATATATATAATGATCATTGAATCATCTTGATTTTTTTTTTGTATAAAGTAATAATTAATCTTAATATATTTTATTTGTTTATTAAATATCAAATTGACAATAGTGTGTCGAGTTGAATGACATTATAGTAAAACATGATTGATCTTTTACTGGTAAGCAAAGCTTCTTCAAGAAGTTATTGATCCTCTGAAGTTTACATATAATTAATATCATAACTTTGTGTTTTGTCTTTGTACTGGATATGAAATTAATATTTTATCTCTTACTTTATTATTAGACAATGATTTCTAATAATTAAAACCTTGTGGCCGATCTCTTGTTTGTAATCGTTGAACCCAAATTAAAATTTGAATATGTCTCTATCCGATTATGCTTCTATTCTATGAATGAATTTTTGTGTTATAACTTTTTTCATATATTTGAAAATTCTAAGAACTACATATGTTTGATTATGTCTAGCAGAATCTATAAAGTGACTAACTATACTAATAATGTATATAATTTCTAGTATGATCACTATTAGATAGTTTAACTTTTCTATAATTTTATAATATCTAATAAAATTAATTGAGGAATTGATACATGTGGATAAGATTTCACTTAGATCAAACATTGATCCATTTGGTATGCATTCCTTTATACAAAGATTAGATAAAATATCAAAATATATCTCATGTGAAAAAAAAAAATCATACTTTTGAGTATTCAATCTTTATATGTAGGAAATATATAAAATATCTCATGTCTTTCATATCAAATTTAACCCATAAGAATAATTTTAGTTTAAACATAACATGAATAATCTGATATATCTCCTTAAATTTAAGGTGATAAGTTTATAAGAAAACATACTAAATTACACTCTAATAGATTGTTTCAGGTCATAAAAAATATTTCATAATTTATATAGTCTGTACTCTCATGAATAGTAAAAGACGATGACTACTATATAAATATATATATTTTTTCAAGATTATCATGAAAAATTACATTCCTCAAATTTAATTGTCATACGGTCTATATGTGGGATGCATTAACACAGAGCAGAATCCTAATAATAAGTCATCTAAGCCACATGAAAAATATCTCAATAATCAACATAATTAATCTTTGTAATTCTTTTGGCTACCAAATTTTTTTTGAGCTGATCAATATTTTCTTTAGATTTAGTTTTTATCGTGTACACTTACTTGCATTTCATTATAAACTTATCAAAAGGCTTTAGTCATCTTAGCCATGCGATAAGAGACTTATTTGGGAAGGTTTGTGGATGTATCTATCTAGTATTTATTTATAGATTGAGATCATTAAGTCTCTTAACTCGTATCTTCCTTTCCTAGGAAGACCCATATATCGTGTTCATGAGATATTTACACTATATTTCTCTTTATGGCACAAAGCTTCATAGGAAGTTTCACTATTATTAGGAATATAGTCTTGCAATTCTTTTCTACATCAATTGTGTTAGTACTATCTAGTGCAAAGGTAATACTATGAGCTATTGTGATCACTCAACGAGGAGAAATAACTAGACATGAGAATGATCATATCGCTATAATATTTTAATAACGTTCTCTTGATTGAGTCTTTTAAGAAGGATTTGCTATCAAAGAATGTCACATCCATCCTCAAATTGATCAATGTATTTTTTTTTGTGATTAGTACATGTATTCTTTTTGGATACTAGAGTACTCAAAGGTGTAATTGTTGATATGATCAGTCATTTCTTTCCCTAGAGAGAGATCTTAAAAAAACAAGTATACCAAAAAATACTTGGAGAAATGATATGAGATATGACTTGAAAAAATATATGAGGATATTTAGTCAAAGATTAAAATATCGGTTTCTACGGATATATTGGTACTTGAATTTTACGGATATATCGGATATATCGAAGATATATCGGTGTGTATTTATATATGAGCACTAATCAAAGATAGATAAATCGGTCTTAATGAATATATCGATACTTAGAATTTATAGATATATCAGAGATGTATTGGTGGATATATCAGAAATTTTTATCATTGTATTTAGTTTATTAGGAAGGTAACATTAATACTGTGATTATTTTAAAAATTTCTCAAATATCTTAATGTATTAGATATAATTTATTTTTTCTAATTCTTTAATGATATGCAAGTTAAATTTTAGTATCTTTTCTAATTGATATGCCTCACATTGAATAAACATTACCTTATTGATGCTAATTTTTATAATTTTCAGCTTATTGAATAATGAATGACCAAGTTGACAGTATATAATTAGTTGATCAATGATGTTCAAATATCTAGAGAGGCTCATGTGAGTTGAGAAAAATAACTTTAATACAATTTGTTTAATCCAAATGAAAGTCATTCAATATGACATGTTGATCTTGAAAATATATATAAAAAAATGACATTTTAACCAAGTTAAATAAATAATTAAATTAAAAATATACTATGTTAAAACTCATGTACAAAAAAATACATATCAAAGAAATGATTTAATATTGATATTGTCACTTTCTCTAGTTTGCATAATAATGTTATTGGCTATAACAATATTAAATATTCTATACTCTACAAAAGAAATAAAAAAGAATTAATCACCTATAATATATGTATTAACTCATAAATTTATGACTAAAAATTTTAGAGTGAGATAGTGAGAAGAAAGAATTATAATAATAAGAATGTTTTAGGTATAGCAAGTAGTGCTGATGAAAAATGACTTGATTTTCTTTATCTCGGAGGACTCATCACCAACTCTTTGAGTTATATTATTATATGTGTATATATGAGTAAATAAATGTAATGAAGTCTCAATATTTCTTGTAAATATGATAATAACCAAATATGTCAGCCATGAAAAGGTCATTTATTTGCATAAGATAAACTAATAATTTCCTATTGATCATTAATCACACTTTTTATATGTTTTGATGTTGCTCGTATAATGTGTCTCATATACCCCTGTCGAAATAACTAAATCCTGATCAAAATCTCACATAATGAAAATGCCTAACCTTTAATTTATAATGAGTTATACTCAATAGTCTCACACTATTTCTTGTCATCTATCTAACAAGAGGTATCCAAAAGGACAGAATTCAAACATGCAACACTAAAACTAACAATCTACCAGTGTCAAATAATTTAACAAAGGTAGCTAGAGATTTAGTTTTATAGATTCAACAAAATTTCCAAAGTGAAACATCAATCTATTTCTGTTCTTCAATTTTTTTAGAGTTCGTCCAAACCAGTGCTTAGATTTGAATCTGATTTGGCAGAATGATAGATGGCTGTGAGCAAACTAACAAAAAAACATAAATAACTCTAGAACAAGTAATAAATAAAAAGAAACAGCGAATTAAACACATTTTTTAAGATAAGCAGTAGAAACTAATATTGGGCTGCTTGTGCAGCAAAGTGTGGTTTGTATTTTTGCACCATCACAACAGCACAACCACACCACATGAACCACTATGCAACTTCCATTGGAACCACCATGCCTTACTAATTAATCACTAAACCACCATACACATCTGTCGCCATTATCATTTGCTGTCAAAAGTGCCCCTTGCTGGATATGATACTAGTACACATTTGATTCGTCATATGTTGCACCTATACAGATTTGATTCATCATATGTTGCACCTATACAGATTCGATACAGGATATGTTGCACATATACAGATGATTCAGCACTATTACATGCATCAATCTTCGGTGTTACTGTTGCTTGCCTTTGCACATGGTGCACTACCACCTCAGTCATCATACGGCATGCTCAATTTGCCATAATGGTAGCTCTGAGACCATGTGAAAGGTGAAACCCATAGGATTCTGGCAAGGGTCATCGGTAGAGGTGTCAAATGGGCCGTGCCATTATTGCCCCTTTTTGGGTGGCTCAATCGGGCCACCATGTCTTACTGGGCATGACCTAGTAAGGATGTCGTGCCATGCCCAACATGGCATGACTTGTAGTGTGCCAGGCCTGGCACGACACAACCGGCACGAGCCTAGGCAGAATTGTGACTTTCGTGCTAGGTCGTTTTGGGTTGTATCGGGTCGTGTAGGCCCCTCGGGCACTGGCACCACACCACGGGCACCATCCAGTATCCACCGCCACCAGCCACCGTGATAATCATCACAATGATGAATTAAATAAATATTTTAAGTTATGCTTGTATTTGTAAGTGCAATGTTATCAAATTTAAAACAAAAATAAATATTTTATTTTAAAATTCAAAAATATATTCATCATCCAAATAAAAAAAAGGATAAACAAAAATAACAATAAAATAAAAAAAATATAATTCATAAATCATAATGGAATAGTATTGTATGAAATAAAAATAAATGATAATATAACAATTATAAATAAGTACAAAATAACAAAAAATAATCATCAATCTCAATGTCAATCAATGTTTGGATTCAAATTATTATTATTATTATGTAATTGTTTGATAGTATCACTAGAGATGATTTCAATATTCTTTAAGTCTAATGAGTTATTATCTGCCAGTGACTCTTGTGCTCCCGATTTAGTTCTATTGTGGATGCCTAACCTCGATTCTTCCTAATCTTTTATGCATGTAACTACATCAATTATAGCTGACTGCAGTCTTGATCTCTTATCTGAAATAATATTGATTGTAACAAAAAAAATAAACTTCAATGTTATGCTTGAGGCTTGATACCAGAAGAGTCAGTAGATCTCATGCCATCTTAGATAGAATGAGATATGTGGATTTATATGATTTTTATTATAATAAAATATCAATGTTATTATTATTATATGATATGATTAAACAGTAATCAGTATCTAAGTACTAAGATAGTTCAATCCTATTTAATTGATCACCCCGTAATTTCTTTCATGTTAACTGAATGAATAAGTTATCATCTTTAAATAAGTGTTTATATTCGTATTTAGAGTTTGACTATAATTATTAACATACCTAGTATCATAGTATGTAAATAACTTAGTCAATTTTTTACGAATGAATCTTTCAGGTTGATATTCCTAGTTTATGCACATGAATATCTATGTTAATATATTTTCTATTCGTCCTATCTTAATCCTATGATCCATGTAAGTAATTAGGTAATAAAAAGATAGAATGGTTGATAAGTATTTTAAATATTTAGTTTCAACCTTAACAGATATGATATTAAATGTTATGTAAACTTTAAAATTATTAAAAATATTACTAATATTGCATGTATACCTAAGTACAATATAAATAGTGAGAGTGTAAATTAGAAGTGTCAAACGGGCTGTTTTGTGTCGTGCCAGCACAACTCTTTTTTGTTAGGCATGACCGTGCCATTGTGCCATGCCAGAGACGCGTATGATACTAGGGTCATGCCATCGTGCTGTGCCAGGCACAATGCCTGTCACCACGTGCATGTGGCTGCCCGAATGATCCTCCATGTAACGTGCAAGGTTTCATTAAAAAAGCCCACCACGTGTACGTGGTAGATTTATTTAAAAAATTTAATTATCAATTCTTTTTTTAAAATAAGTCCGGGTGGGGTGGGCTTGGGCTAAGTGGATCGTGCATGCTTTATCAGTCTATTGTCTTAGGTCCAGGCATGGTTTTGGACCGAGCCAGGAATGACCCAGTCAAGTCATGCCTCGTGTCGTGCCCGCGCCGTCCTGCCTACTTGACATGTCTAGTCGTCGGAGAAAATGATAAGAAGAGAAGAAAAAGGAGATGAAGAAATGGAAAAAGAAAAATAAAATAAAATATTTTTCGTTTATTTCTAATATACAAATGTGTGTGTGTGTATAGTTTGATGTAACTCACATGTCAGATGCTCTCAAACAATGTAAAGAAAAGAAAAAAAATAAAATTTAAAAATAAATTTTCAAACTATACTAAACTACAATAAGCATCTTGTTCGAGATTGTAATTGTATAAATAGGTAACAAAACATAATAGGATAATTAATGCTTTTTTTCTATTTGTATTTTTTGCTTCCATTTGATTCCATTGCAATTCATCCATTTTGTCTCACATGCTCACCTGACACCCACCAAAAGAGCTGAACAGGGTCATTGGGGTTGGAAATGATCTCCTATGTGAAAGTCAATTATTGTTTTCCTAGGAGTTCTGGTGTTTGGCCAACTTTGATAATTACTTGTTTTTGTTGCGGTAAATGATAAGTTTTCTTTTATGGTGTTTTTTGTACCAGAGTAGTTTGTTGTATTATATACTGAAACTTCTTTGATATAATGAAATCTATATGTATATTTTTTGTATTTAATTGTTTATTAGAGTGATTCTGAATATACATATAATGAAATCTATATGTAACTAAAGGACTGTAATTTGAAATTATTTTTAATGAGTTTTTGAGATTTTAGGATTTCAAGGTGTAAATTGAATTTCTGTGATGTTTATATATTTTTTCTCTAGTTTTTTCCTATGTTTGTTATCACCCAACATGATATTCATGTGTAATTATTTCTAACACTTGAAGGTATTTCTAGACTGTTTTTTTTTTTGTTTGAGATTAAGATAGCTATTGTTTCTTTTAAATTTTTGGTTATTAGTGATACTTATGTTATTTTGGACTGTTGGACATTTGTCCAGGCAAGTTTTCGTGCTTTACTATTTTTATGTGGAGACAGACCTTTTCCCTGACCTCACCTCAATGTAAGTCCCGACACCATTGGATTTGAGATTCAAACTTTAGATATTATCTCCTGAGATCATTCCTACCAATTGGACTAGCATATGTGGGCCTGTTGGACACTAGTTGCTACTTTTAGAGAATTTCAAAGATCAAGACTATTTGCATAATTGTTCGTTGTTTCCAACTTGATTTTTCAAACTGGATTCATGAAACCCTTAATCATGTTTTTGAAACAGGATCATCAATATTTGTCTTGGTATAATAGTTGATCTTGATAGCCATCTGATGTTCTATTGTGGTTTGTATGACAAGATAAAAAAGATTTCATGACAAAAAAATTGTCTACGAGATGTTTTATACATGGATGGAAACATGTGTGTATCATTTTTTTTTGTTGCTAACGTGGAATCTCTGTATCTTCCCAGATATTTGAAATAGAAACTAAAACAATGAAAACTTTATTTCTGTTGTACATATGGTTTTGTAGGGATTTCCAAATAGAATGGGGCAAATAGTCACCACCTTGTTTATTTTTATTTCTTCGTTTTCATTCATATAACCACTTTATACGTTTTTAATTTCTTCTTTCTTATCTTTTATATGCAGGTTAGCCCTAAAGGTATCTTCATCCTAAAAAAAATATAAAGCAGTCTGGCCTCTGTGACAAAATCGAAGTTATTTTGCACCTTCATCTGGGTGTTGACTGGTAATGATGTGAATATATTGTCCTGTGTTCTGAGGAGATCAACATCGTCACATGTTTGGAGATTGTGCCGTGTTTCCAATGGTTCATCACTTGATTATGGTTAAGGTAATCTTTTACCTCAACCAAGTTTGTTGATGATTTTTCAGGCATATTGAATGGAATTCATGTCCATTTTGTGATAATGGTTAGATTTCCATGCTTCAATGCCCACATCCATTTGGAAAAATCTAAGGCAAGTGAAAGACTCAAGTATCTTCATAATATCTCAATTGTCATTGTTTTTATGTTTTGCATTGTTTTATTAAAAAAAAGAACTTTATCACTCTTTCAGAAAGCAGCTGAATTTATCGTTGATGTGATCCCTGTCACCTCTCAAGTTACTTCTGAAACTAAAGGTGCTACTTTTTCATCTATGAATATAAGTGAATGTTCCTCTGTAATGAAGCCTCAGCAAGACAAACAAGTGAGTGATCTTGTAAGCACTATTTCCGTTGACTGTAGATGGAAAACTGAGGAAATAAACAATATAATGGATGCAAAAAATGATGAACCACATTCCGCAAGTGTTCTTGGGAAAAGTCACTCTCTCAGAAGCAGTTTACGTCATCATTCTGGAACTTCATACAACAGTGACGTTAAAGAGGTTGATCAAACATGTTCTATTCTTATCAACACTGATTGTGTCTTCTCAATTGGAGACCCATATGTCACAGACAAGGATTGTCCTGAAACTTTGCATGACACATCTTTTGGCGAAGCTTCCAATCAACTAGGAAGCAGCATTGTGCCTCGTTGGCTTTCCCTGATTGGGAAGTCATGCTCGTTTCCCAACATTTCATCTTCCACCATTCCTTCTCCTGATTGTTATGATGACATTATATATCATTGTCCTGAAATGCAAGCATTGCAGGAGCAAGGAGCAAATGATAAAGAATCTCAAACTGAGGGGAATTATTCTATAGAATCTCTTGATGATGGCTATGATTCATATATATGTCATAGTTTGACCATAGACTGCGTTGTACCAGTGGTGGAAGAGAATAACTTGGCTAAAAGTCATCTTGGAGAATACTCGATTCTAATGAACAGGGAAATGTCGAGCAGGGATTTTAAAAAAATGCGCATTGAACAGTGGGTAAATGATCTTGCTAACCAGAATGCATTTGAAGAAGAAGAGGAAATATCACAATCTAATGATCCTGGGCACAAAGATTCCACCACAGGGAAAAGTGTAACTCCTTCAAAAATGGATGCTAAGTTTGCGTTTGGCATGGGAGTGGCTAGAAATCACATCTCTTCTGTAAGTGCTTCGTGCACCAATGCTCAATTGGCAAATCACAATCTGGGACTGATCCCATTTCTTGGTGCATGTGCCGGCTTGAAGGTGCTCAATCTATCTGGGAACTGCATAGGTACACCCCTCGAAGTTGCTCTTCTAATTTGTTCTCCCCCACCAAACAATTTTCTCATATAGAAATTGAAATTTCTCTATTTTAGCTGGTTAATGTTTTATGCTCTTCAGTGAGAATACTTGCTGGTGCACTCCCTCGAGGGCTACATGTACTAAATCTGTCAAGAAACAATATTGGCAACATTGAAGGTTTACGTGGACTTACTCGACTGCGTGTATTGGACTTGAGTTTCAATAGAATAATAAGAATTGGGCATGGTATGATACTTGGTGTATTATATGCATTCATGTATGTATTTACATGTGGTTTTGTGTCTGTTTTTGTCTGTATTAGTAAACATGGTGCATCACACTGCTAAGCAAAATTAAAGATGTTGCAAATTAAAAGGCAAATCATTGTCAATAAGATGAAAAAAAAAAAAACAAAATGCATAAATTAGATTGTGCTTGATAAAAAATTCTTCTTTATGGTCGCACACAGATGCAATGTATTGCATATATGTTTAAAATACATTTTTATAGTAAGAATTTTTATTTGATTTTGTTTTTTGTCTGGTGAACAGGCCTAGCTTCTTGTTCATCACTGAAAGAGCTGTACTTGGCTGGAAATAAAATAAGTGAAGTAGAAGGTCTTCATCGCTTGTTAAAATTGACTGTATTGGATCTGCGGTTCAACAAGATATCCATGATGAAGTGCTTGGGACAGCTAGCGGCTAACAACAATTCCTTGCAAGCCATAACTCTGGAAGGTAATCCAGCACAGAAAAATGTGGGAGATGAGCAACTGAGGAAGTGGCTTCAAAGTCTTCTTCCCCGTTTGGTTTACTTCAACCAGCAGCCAACCAAGCCTGGCACGTTAAAAGATGCTACAGAACGATCTGTTAGGCTTGGAATCGGCGAACACCAGTTTGATCGTAGTCTTAGGCTAGACTACAGAGCTGCAAGGAAATCTACCCTTTGTCAGGCCAGCAAGTGGCCTTATGGTATGCATGCTCATCAGTTACCAGTAGGAAACAAGGCAGCAGCAAATCACAAGCACCATTGTTTTAATACCAGCAGCAAGCTCATCCGTGATTGTAAATCAGGAATTTCAATAATAAAGAGCCGAAGTGAGGGTCATTTGAGTATCTTGTGAATTTCCCAGAAGTGATTAATCTTTTGTTGGGTATTTGTTGATCGTCATGCAATTTGTGTATTGTTGATAACATTGTTATTAATGGAAGTCTACTGCTACTTTTAATAAACAAGTTCAGGAAACTAAGGTTTATCCAACTAATAATCCACTTTATTTATAAAAGCCAGACTTTTGAAAACTTTTCAATTCTGTAAGCTTGATAGCAAATTTGGGTGCTATAATGTTTATACAGGTACCATTAAATTTTGCAAGCTTGTTGTCAATGATTATTCTATAGTTGTGGCAGATGTGTCATGCTGGGGTTGTACAGCTGGGTTTGGCAGGCAGGCAGGCCTTCCTGCCATGGCCCATCACAAAAATAAAGAGTCCAGCAGGGCCTGATGATCTGCAGTGCATCCTGGATACCCAGGGCCCAGGGGAATGGTGAATGCATGTCCTGTGCCATTATAGGTGTCAAATGGGCTGGGCTGGCCCGTGGCCCAGAATTCTACAGTCCTGTGCCCGGGCTGGCATGCTACAGTGCCGTGCCCTGGTCCATCGTGCGGTGCCCTGGCCCATCGTGCGGTGCCCTGGCCCATCGTGCGGTGCACTGGCCCATCGTGCTGTGCCCTAGCCCATCGTGCCGTACCAAGCACGTGGGCACGCCACGCATGACCATGCACTAAACGTGGTCAATACGAGATGATGTTCGACATGAAAGGCTCGCCAAGCCCCGAAATGGCAAAGATGTGCCGGTGCAGCAGCGCGCCACCGAAACCCTAATTTTTTTTAAAAACTAGGGTTTTGTCCTACCCGAATCTGGCTGAACCTGGTGGTTTTTGTGATGCGGGCCCGTGCTGTGCCTGGCCTCACACTGTAGCCAGGTTAGGCAACCCAAAACCATTCTGTGCTGGGCCAGGATCGCCTGTTTGACACCTCTATGTGACATGGGTTTGTGCTGAGCTGGCCCAGCCTAGGCTAGGTTCATGCCTAGGGGCTGAGGGGCGAACCAAGCTCCAAGCCTAGGCAAGGCTTGGAGCTTGCCTATGCTCCAATGAGCCACTGCCAAAATCTACAGTGGAGTTGGCATGCTTGGTCATGAGCTTATATATATATGTATGTGTGTGTGCTGCACATATGCATATATAAGTGAATAAATATATATACTGTAGATATGCAGTATATATTTTTTATGTAATATATTATATATATGCTTATATGTAGTATATTTACATACATGCACGCACACATAAACACACACAATTTATATACAACTTTTTCAGTACAACTACAAGTTGTAATTGAAATGTTAAAATAAAAAAAAATGAAAAATGGAAAAAGAAACATAACAAATAAAAAAATGAAAAAAGGAAAAAGAAACATAACAATAAAAAAAATTATTTCTAAATTTAAAATTGTGTAATATATAATAACATATAATAAAATACATTCAAATTTTTTGAAAATATAAAAAAATAAAAATAAAATTGATAATAATCAATAAATTGAAATAAAAAAAAGATATGTACTATTAATTTTCAGAATTTATTGTTCTGTCAATGCCAGCAGCCAGCTACTCTAGAATCTCATGATTTGTATTCATCTATTTTACTGTCTAGTTCAAATCTTCATTGATTAAAATTTCATTTTCTTGATGAAATTCATTTATTAATACTTTATAAAATATCCATGTGTTTTCTTATACCATTGAGTATAACATTTATATCAATAGAAAAAAAAATATATGTTGATATTAATTTCTCTTAGATAGAAATCAATAGAAAAATAAATAGAAAAATATTAGAAGTATTACTTTTGTAATTTTTCTATGATAGATATTGAAGTAATTTTTCTATTGATTTCTCTTAGAAGTATAAAATTTGTTAATATTAATTTCTTCATCTTTTTCTTCTTTATTTCTTCTTCTTCTGACTTCTTTAATTTCTTGTTATTATTCTTATTTTTCTATTTCTTCTTCATCTACTTATTATTATTATTATTCTTCTTTTACATCTTCTTCATTTTCTTCTTTATTTTCTTATTCTTCATTTTATTCTTATTCTTCATTTTCTTCTTGTTCTTGTTCTTTATTTTCTTTTTCTATTTTTTTTTCTTTTTTTTCATCATCATCATCTTATTATTCTTCTTCTGAGACTTCTTTTTTTATTTATCTTTTTTTCTTATTCATCATCATCTTATTCTTATTCTTTATCTTATTATTATTATTATTATTATTATTATTATTATTATTATTATTATTATTATTATATTCTTATTTGACTTAATTTTTTCTTCTTTATATTCTTCTCTTTTATCTTCTTTTTGTTTTTTTTCATATTATTATTCATATTATTATTATTATTCTTCATTTTAATCACCATCATCTTCTTCTTATTCATCATCATTTTGTTCTTCTAAATTTTTTTCTTCATCATCATCTTTTTCATTTCTTCTTCTTCTTTGACTTATTATTATTATTATTAATAATATTTTTCTACTTCTTCTTCATCTACTTCTTGTTGTTCTTTTTCTTCTTATTCTTATTCTTTTTCATATCATCATCATCATCATCATCATCATCATCATCATCATCATCATCATCATCATCATCATCATCATCATCATCATCATCATCATCATCATCATCATCATCATCATCATCATCATCATCATCATCTTCATCATCATCATCATCATCATCATCATCATCATCATCATCATCATCATCATCATCATAATCATCATCATCATCATCATCATCATCATCTTCTATTTTTTAAAGTGTTATTTTTAATTATAACCATCTTTTTTGGCGGAGGATTACCATTTTTACAAACTAACATCTACCCTTAACCCTATTACACCCATTATTTAAGAAAAACTTTAAGATTTACATCAATCTAAGTATATAAATTTATTGAGAAATGCTTTTGAGATTCTTGAATTCTTCCTTTAAGCTTTGAGAATTGATTCTTCTTTCTAATGATGACAAGGATGAATCTTTATTCGTCTTGCAATGATTGGTGCATTCTTTTTCAAGAGTCCATGTCTCTTCAATGTCTTGTAATATATGATCTTTGATTCTACATGCTGGAATTCTACTTAGCTTCTTTTAATTTCAGCTGAAATTCTACTTCATGCCAGAATTATTCTTGTAATATATGAACTTTGAGAAATTCTGGAATTCTACCACTTTTTTAGTGTATCCCGCCTTTAATATCAGCATATATGCTCATGCTTCTTTTAATTTCTTCTTAGCTTTTTTGGTCTCATATATAAAGATTCTGCCATATGTGCTTGCTAATCAGTAGCTCTTATCTTTTAATTTCTGCTTAACCTACAGACATTCCACCATGCATAAAATCAAGAGCATCATATCCGTATAACATGATAACCCATTTATCACCAATTCCTAGATATTTCAACCAGAAAATTCAGCAGCAGTCTATTTGGTTGTATCCTTCAAGCAATTTCTAAATCTTTCCATATCTTGAGCTGTAAGAGTTCCTTGCTTGGCAGCCTCCCTCCATGCTTTTTAATCTTTGATCTTTATTTACTCTACTATAACATTACTTTACATGGACTCCATACTTAACACAACTAAAATTTACAGACTTCCAGTAACTTTTCTAAAGTAACACAGACTTCATAAAAAAAACACAGCAGTCTACTTTTATCAAATAACACAGACTCCATACACATATAATAAGAAAAGTAAACCAAAAGACAACAGGCAATATCTTTTGTCCAGCTTTGTAACATTTTCATATACTTAATTACCTGCAAGAAAAATCTACATGTATATATATACTCTACTCTATTATCAAATACCCTATCCATTGATCCTTCAAATTAACCCTGCAGTGTTACTGTTCAAAATTTTTTTTTCAAGCCTGTAAAACAGAAAAAAAGCCACAGTGCATACTATAAAAACCTGCAGTGTTACTGTCTTTTTAAAGCCTGCAGACTTACTAGGCAGAATTGTAGTGTATCCCAACCATCATAGTAAACATCCCTTAGGACCAGGATGGAATAATGAGGATAGGAAGGTTATCCTGTTTATTAATTATACAGAAAATACCATAATAAACACAATAGCCTTAGTAATTAAAAATTATTATTTTTAATTTTCCTAATATAAGGGAAATCCTTGCTATCTAATTTAATAATACCAATATACTTTTTTGGTAAGTTATCTTCCTTATACTCCTAATCTTTTCTCTTCCTACCATCTTTAGATAATTCATCAGCCAAAGTGTTAGCTTCTCTAAAGATGTGTTTTATGGTGAAATCTAGAGAATTTATATCATGGAGAATTTCTTCTATCTCATTTTCATATCTCCACATAATTGACTATTTTTTAATTAGATTTATAACTATTTTTGAGTCAATTTGAATATCTACATTCTTAATGTCTAAGTTTTTACATATTCTTATCCCTTCTTTTAGTGCTAATATCTCAGCATGTAAAACCGACGATGCTTGTAATCTCTTTGTGAAAGCTAAAATTAACTTCCCCTCTGAGTTTCTAATTGCTCCCCCTCCTCCAGCTTCCCCCATATCTCTATCGAAACTACCATCTGTATTTAAGGTAAACATTCCTCTTGCTGGTTTTTCCCATCTTTTGCTAATTATTTTAAAATGCTTTAGCGGTTTTTCATTTAGGTTCCAAAAATGTAAAGTATCCTTATCCATCTTTGAACCTTGAGTTTTTATATGCCATATCTCTGAAATTCTTATTGTTTCCTCTTTTATTTCTTTCCAGATATCTTCCACCATCATATTATGCCCCTCGAATCTACTTTTGTTCCTAGCTTTCCAAATGCACCAAATAACTATTGGTGGAACATTACTTTTAATCCATTTCTGTACCATGCTGGGAACTTTTGAGTTACACCATTTTTTAAACCTACATTTTAGTGGAAGATGTTCATATTTTATCTGCATTTCTAATGCTAATCGTTTCCATATTTCTACTACTACTCTCCCTTCTGAAAAAAGATGATCTAATGTTTCGATCTCATTTAAACAATATTCACATCTAGAAACTAGCTGAATTCCTTTCTGCTTTAAATTATTATCAATTGGGATAATATTAAATAAAACTTTCCACATAAAAGTTTTAATTTTTTGTGGATTGTCATTATTCCAAGCCCATTTGAATAATATTTGTTCTTTTTTATTTTTTCTTAAGACATTTTTCACTGTTTTAAGCGAAAATGTGCCTTCCGGATTTATGGTCCATCTCCATCCTTTTTTCGTGTGCTTAGAGTAATTTTCAACTAAATCCCTTTGTTTAAGCATTTGATTCCAAACCTATGAACTCCTACTTTTATTTTTTGCTTTATTAGTATCGTCCTTTATGCAGTACTTTGCCCGCATAAATTTAGACCATAAACTTTCATTTTCTTTGAAATTCCACCATCTCTTGCTTGCCCATGCTTTAGCTAAGTCAATGATGTTGACAAAGCCTAAACCAGCTTCTTGAACAGGGTAACATAAATCTCTCCATTTTTTCCAATGAAGTTTATGTTTACCCTTTTTTTTACCCCACAAAAAATTGGCTAATTCTTTTTCAATTTCTTTTATAAGTTTGCTTGAAGGCTGCGTGATCATAATATTATGCATTATTAAACTTTCTAAAACATGTTTTATAAGAGTTATTCTACCCCTATACTTAGACATTCTTCTTTCCATCCTGAAATTTTCTTTTTTAATTTATTTATTAAAAGTGCTAAGTATTATATCTTGAACTTCCCTTCATAAATCGAGCAACCTAAATAAATCATTTCTCCTTTTTTGTGAGAGAAACCTGTGATATTTTTAATTCTATGTGATAATGCAGTTGGGGCTTTATGATATATCATATATTGACATTTTTTTTATTTAATTTTTGACCTGTTTCTTCCTCCATGCATTTTTATAAATCTTTCAGATTACGTAATGATTTACCACATCCATTAGTGAATATCATTACATCATATGCATATGCCAAACAACTTACAAGTGAGGTGTTCTTCGGCTATCTAAATGTACCTATCGTGCCATTTATCATTTTATTTTTAATATTAACTATCAAGAGTTCTAGATAAATGTTAAATAGTGATGGCGAGAGCGGATCACCTTGTCTTAAACCTCTAACTGGCTTTATTTCCTTTCCTACTTTCCCATTTGTTATAATTCTTACCCATGTGTTTGATAGACATTTGTAAATCAGATCCATCCATGTTTCAGAGAAACTCATCTTTCTCATCGTTGAATAGAGAATACTCCATTCAACTCTATCAAATGCTTTGGAAAGATCTAGCTTAATTAATACATTATTACCTCTTGTTTTAGTTCCTATTTCTCTACACATTTCTTTTGCCAAGTAGATATTATCCATAATCAATCTATTTTTCATAAAACCAATTTGTTCTTCAGAAATAATTTTAGGTAATAGCGATGCTAATCTATTTTGTAGAATTTTGGCTAAAATTTTATATATTGAATTACAAAGACTAATTGGCCTAAAGTCCTCCCCTTTCTGTGGATTTTCTACTTTTAGAATGAGAATAATAAGAAAACTACCTCATTTCTTTCCTATTTCAGCTCCACAGAATATGCTATTTATGGCTTTTTCTAAATCTTTTTTTATTATTTCCCAGCAAACCTGAAAGAAGCAATTGTTCCAACCATTTGGGCCAGCTGCACTATCTTTGTTCATACTAAAAATTACGGTTCTGATTTCTTCTTCTTCAAGGAATTTTGTAAGCATATTATTATCATCCGAAGTAATTTTGTTCTCAATGTTTTGTATAAGTGTGTTTCCTTTAGCTCACTTATTCCACCTAAGTGATTTTCAAAAAACTTTGTAAAGTAATTTTGTATATCTAAGTATTTTTCAAGCCATACTTTCTCATTGTTTTTTATACCCCTAATTCTATGTTTTTGATATTTTAGTTTAGCTGCTTTTTGAAGAAACTTTGTGTTTTTATCTCCTTCTTTCAGCTATTTAATTTTCACTTTTTGTTTCCAAAATACTTCCTCCATTAAATGTTTTAATTTTAATTCTGCTTGTGCCTTACTAAGAGCTCTTCTATTGTTTATGCTTTGGTCTATTTCAAATTTTATTTCACTTTTTAGTACAAACTCTTCTGCGTCTTTTATATTTTTAATTATGTTTCCAAATGTTTCCTTATTCCATTTTTTTTAATTCAACCTTTAATCTACTCAATTTGTTATTTAGAATTTGAATCGGGTTTCCTGTAACCTCAATGTTCCAGGAGTCCTTTATCTTATTCAAGAATTCATGATGTAAACACCAAGAATTTTGAAATCTAAAGGAACCTCCTGTGAAAGTTGTTTTTTTAACAGAAATCAATAAAGGACTGTGATCAGAGCAGGTTCTATTTAAATGTTTCACATCTGTAGAACCAAATTGTTCTAACCATTTAAGGTTAAATAAGACCCTGTCTAATCTCGCCCATATTGTGCCCTTATTTTTCCAGTTATTGCACCATGTGAAAGTTGTGCCATTAAATATAGCTTCTATTAGATTAGTTTTATTCATTATATCATTAAAGTGAGCCATCCCTCTCTTATTTGGTGTTCTACCACCCTTCTTTTCATTAAAGTTTCTAACCGTATTGAAGTCTCCACCTATTATCCATGGCTTATTTTCCATGGCAATTTTTCTCATTTCCTCCCATAATTCTTTCCTCTCCTCTCTTTTATATTTGGAATAAACTATCGTTATTATTTCCTTTTCATTTTGACTTAGACTCAAGTTTATTAATTGATTAGTATCTTTTAATATTTTTATGTCTAAATTATTTTTCCACATTATCCAGATTTTACCGTTATTATTAGTATAACCATGATTAAATCCTAAAATAATTTTATAGTGTTCTAGCTGAGTTTTTTCCACCATCGGTTCGACAATTAAAACAAGGTTAATTTTATGCATGTATATTAGTTTTTTTAATCTATTTCTTGAAGGGGAGTTTGCAATTCCTCTTATATTCCAATAAATGTAATTATACATTCTTTATGGACTTGGCTTGCGCTCTAGTAGTGCATTTGGTCTCATATATTTTATTTAAGCATTTTTCATGTTCCTTGGTTTTCTAAGTGAACTTAATTTTCCTTCTTTCTCCTCTTTCCATTCCTTACTTACTTGTATTGCCATTATTTTTAGCTCTTCAATTGCCCAATCCTTGTTTCCCATTTTTTGTTTTATTTTAAAATTTTCTATATTTATATCATCTTTAGTTGTTCTCACATTCAGCTCATTGTCCTCCCCATCTGTATAGAGGGAAGTCAAGCTTTTTATTTCCATTTCTTCCTCTGAATCCTCTTCAGCAAGGACAACCCAACTTTTATTTTTTTTGGGATTAGTTTTCATTTGAATTCTAGTTCTTTTATTTAGTTCTGAAATTTTTCTAATCATCTCCCTCCTCTTAACCTCTTATATTTCTGCCCTTTCATCTTCAATATTCGGTTTGTTATATTCAATTAGTTTTAGTTCTTCAACCATACCATTCTATTTTTCTAGTTGAGCAATGTGTGTATGCGGTGGTTTTTTTTTGATATCTAATCAATTCTCCTCTTCTACCTACTGTCATTTTTCTTTCCTCTTGTTTTAGTTTATCATCTATTCTTTTTTGTTCACTAAGAAAACCTCTATACCGTGACCCATCTTTTTGCAGTAAGAGCAGAATGGAGAAAGGTATTCTAGAATAATTTGTTGCCAAAATCCACCTCCATCTATACTTCCAATCCAAATGCGATTAGGAAATGGCTTCTGTAAGTCCACCTCAACACAAACACATGCAACACTCGGTCTAGAGAGTGTTGCAATAGCACCATCAAGAAGAAGAGGAGAGCCAAGCACACAAGCAATTCGATATAAAGCATACTTATCAAATAGATGAATCGGAAGCATGGGAAATAGCAACCATATTGGGGCCAAGGAGGATTCTTCATTCGTCGTGAAGTTTGGTGTCCACTTGAACATTCTCATGGGATAACCCATGATATACCAGACGCCTTTCAACCATAAACGATGGAAATCCTCTTCGAAATGTAGTTGTAACAGCACGTGTTTATCGTCTATAAGCCCAATTTTGATCAATACTTTGAGCTTCAATGATTCAAAGAAGGAGCGAATATCATCGATATGAGGTCTACCGTGCGAGAATTTACCCACAAGTGTGTGTCTGTGAGGTTCAGAGAGCATTCGAAGGTCCTCGGCAGAAAAAAATATCGAGGGTTCTTCGATATTTTTTTTTCTTGAGTGTCCGAGGAAGATGAAGGAGGCGCGATCCTCTTAAAACAATCCGAAAAAGACTTCTTATTAACTAAGAAATCCATATCCTTCAAAAACAGCTTAAAATTTGCTTTTTCCTCCACAAAAATTGCAGAAAACTCTCTCTAGAAAATTTTTTTCTCTCTCTAGAAAGTTGAGAGCGTTTTCAAAGAAATAAAACCGCTCTTCTTCTTCTTCTTCTTCTTATTCTTCTTATTCTTCTTTTTTTTCTTCATCATCATATTATTATTATTATTATTATTCATCTTCTTCTTTTTCTTCATCATTATCTTCTTCTTTTTCTTCATCATCATCATCTTCTTATTATTCTTCATCTTCTTATTCTTCTTCATCATCTTTTTCTTATTATTCTTATTCTTCTTTGTCCTCTAATTCTTCTACATCTTCTCCATTTTCTTCCTCATCTTATTCTACTACTACTACTACTACTTTTTCATCTTCATATTCTTCTACATCTACATTTTCTTCATCCTATTCTTCTTGTTCTTCAACTTTTTCTTCAACTTCTTCTTCTTCTTCTTCTTCTACTTCTTCTTATTCAACTTCTCCTTGTTCTTCTTTTTTTTTCTTGTTTTCTTTTTCTTCTTCTTTTTCTTCCACTTCTTCATCATCTTCTTCATTTTCTTCATCTTCATCATCATCTTCTTTTTCACCTTCAACATCATCATCATCTTTTTCTTTTTCTTCTTTTTTTCTTCTTTGTATTCTTCTTCTACTTCTTATTTTTGTTCTTCATCATCTTTTTATTCATCATCATCATCATCATCATCACCATCATCACCACCCCTTTATTCATCATCATCATCATCATCATCATCATCTTCTTCTTCTTCTTCTTCTTCTTCTTCTTCTTATTCTTCTTCATCATCTTCTTCATCTTTTTCTTCTTTGTCATCTTCGTCATCTTCATCTTTATCTTCTTGTTCTTTATCTTCTTCTTCTTCTTCATTATCTATTCATCTTTTTCTTCCTCCTTCTCCTCTTATTTTTTTTTCATCATCGTCATCATCGTCATCATCATCATCATCATCATCATCATCATCATCTTCTTCTTCTTCTTCATCTTCTTATTCTAGTTATTCTTCTTTTCCTTCATTTTGATCTTATTATTATTATTATTATTCTTCTTCTTTGTCACCGTCGTCGTCGTCTTCTTCTTCTTCTTCATTTTCTTCTTCTTCTTCTTCTTCTTCTTCGTTTTCTTTTCTTCTCTTGGTCTTCATCTTATTTTTCTTTTTATTATTCTCATCTTCTTTTCTTCATCTTATTCATCTTCTTCCCCCATTTATTCATCATCATCATCATCATCATCTTCTTCTTCTCCTACTTCTTCTTCTTCTTTGTCTTCTTCTTGTTGTCCCCCCCCCACCCCCATCATCATCATCATCACCATCATCATCATCA